>NBSA01000012.1:1146641-1157419 GCA_002916415.1 Talaromyces borbonicus
CTAAGTGCGTGCGCATAAAGAAAAACAAATATACCTGGTGGGACTTACTAACGTTATTTACTCTCCCTACCATAGTAGATACTACTGCATAAAACTAGAAAAAGTCTAGAACAGTGGGACATTTTTCATCCGAACCCGATTGATCTCTTATTTACATAGTATTATATCATATCGTAATTTATTAACCAACCACTACTTAACTAACTTGGCTAACTAACATTCAGATATCCGAGCTGACAAAGATTGGATCCCTCGTAAAGATCGCAGCCTGATAAGTATCCCCTGTTCGTATTTACTTATTAGAATGTGGAATGTGGCAGTGTTGGTTTAAGGCGTCCAGCCCTTGTTGCTGTGCATAGGTTCATAGAATAAACAATCAATTTATTTATGTATTTATTTAATGTGTAATATGAATAGTTGGCCAAGAAGTGGTACTTAATCTAGTGGCTGACAGCTGAACGAGATATACGATCTGTGGCCCCGTACTCGGCGGAACCGTTTAGATGAATCAAGGTTACCGATCATCACGTCAGGTTGTTACATATAATCGGTGCCTAGCCCATTCCTTTTTCTTTTCTACTTCTTGACTATACTTGCTCGAGTATCAAATAATGAGTGCCTCCTTTCACATTATCTGGAATACCGAGAGAAGTGTTACCGCCATCTAATAACTCATCTGTTGTCGTCCGTTTTCTCCAGTAAGAATAACGGTATCCGGAAATAATAGCCTCAGGAGCAACAATGCCCGACCATTCGCAATGCACCCAGGTCACCCCCCAGTGTCCTGTGGAAGCGACCACATTGGGTTATTATCCCAATCTCGGCGTCAACATATTTTTTGCTGTGGCCTATGGCATCTGCGCCATTCTCAGCTTGGGTATTGGAGTATGGAAAAAGACGTGGGCGTTTGGTATAGTGGTGACTGGCGGGTTTTTGCTAGAGACATGCGGTCAGTTTATTCTCTCTCTCTCTCTTTATGTCACTCTTTGGGATGACTTGTCTATGCGCTTGATTGAGGACATATGCTGAAATCGTACGTGATCCAGGATACGTCGGCCGATGCATAATGCACTATAACCCCTGGTCCAGTCCCGGCTTCAAGCTGGATCTGGTGTGTATCATTCTTGCGCCGACCCTGATCTGCGCGGGAATTTACCTCACCCTCAAACACGTGGCGCGCACAGTCGGCCCGGATTTTTCACGCATCACCCCGCGTCTGTATACTTGGATCTTCATCCCCTTCGACATCTTTTGCCTGTGTCTGCAGGGAGTAGGCGGAGGCGTCGACGCGGCCGCCTCCAATCAGAACCCAATTAACGAAAAGACCCTCAAGACCGGAAACGATATAATCATCGCCGGCATCGCGTTACAAGTCGTCAATTTAGTAGTCTTTGGACTGTTGTCGTTGGATTTTTTCCTTGCGGCAATGAAATATTTCAAGCAGCCGGCGCAGAAATCGAGAAAGTCGGCAAATGCGCAGATCTGGTTTTCGACGCGGTTTAGGGTTTTCTGCTCTGCGATTGCTTGTGCGTACGCCGGTATTCTTATCAGATGTATATATCGGTATGTTCCTGCTGCTGCTTTGAAATATCGATATAGTGAAAGTCACTTGACTAATTCCGTGTTAACAGTGTTGCCGAAATGGCTGGTGGATGGGGGTGAGTCTGACACTATCCATGTTCTCGAAACGGTCTTCCAATTTCTAACCCGACTGTTTCTAGAAACCCCATCATGCGTAACGAAGTGTTATTCTACATCCTCGAGGGAGCGTACGTCCCCCTTCCCCTCTTTCTTTGCTCTGTTTTATCTGAGGAAAGAGAAAATCAAACCCAGCTAACCAAAGCAAATTCAATACAAACAGAATGATTCTCTATCCAGCGATTCTTCTCACTATCTTCGCCCCCGGATTATTTTTTCCTGAAATGGGCTCTAACAAAGTATCCCCTCCGTCCGATGTCAATGCGCAAACTACCGATTCCGAAAGTAATGGCGCATTTGGCAACGAGTCGAAACCAGCCACGCCCGCGGAAGGCACCATTTGATTTCTTTCTTTTCTCTTTTCCTTTTTTTTCTTGGAAATTATACTTTCGGGCAATTCGGGGGGGTTGAGACCCTTTTCTCCCTTGCAAATACTAGCTTTGTGCTGATATACTTAGACTTGCATATATTGCGCTTTCCTTTTCTTCTTTGGATGTGATTTCTGGCTAGGTAGATGTGGATGATTAGAAATATACCTATGACTTTCTCAAATCTTGTGTACGTATCGTTTGTGACTTGATATGCCCGTCAGAGTCTGCGCAAGCTCCGACCAAATCACACTCAATTTACACATCCCTTAACTACACGGAGCATATTTTCAATGATAGAGATACTTCAAAATGTAGTATTGCCCGGACAAGTAAAAAGTACAATGTATCCTGCACATGAAATAGTCGAATATCCAAAGTCGACTGGGAATAGTATAAACAGTAGTTGACAAACATACCAAGTATGTGTCAAATTTTTCATCCTCACTTCAGAAGGAAGACGCAGAAATAGAAATTATAAATTAGGTCGTGATATCGTACGATAATCTCTTGAGAGTAGATCGGAAGAAAAGGAGGAAATTGTTTTTTTTTTAGATCAAATTCCCTCAGTGAAGCGACTACCACGACTCCCATCGTATCGTGATAGTGTTCGACCCAATGGATCGGGCCGCATGGGGGATACTCCTCTCTGGCTCGCTTGCGACGGCGCTACCAAGTCAACTGAGCTCGCTGTCGGCGTGCGGGCGGGAGACGGCCGCATTACGATCGTGCTGTTGTGGCCACCAGCAACAATCCCTGCAGCAATGAGATCGTCTGCCATGGGAGCATGGCGGTGATTCCCTCCTCCACCGATTGCGCTGGTGGGTGATACCGGACTAGTCGCTTCAAGCGGCGGAGTCCGTAATTCAGAAAAGTGCTCTTCTTCAATCTCGTCACCGTACCCGTCACCGCCCGTATGGAGCACGGATGGAATTTTACGTCCTGAGATCTTCTGAAAGCCACGCTCGCCTGAATTGGCATGACCTTCGTCGCGCCGTCCAGAGCGTCGAGACGATGATGAGGCCCAGCGACCAAGAACAGCCGACGCCGCTAGCGGTGTGTTGCTTGATCTTTGGGAAGCCATTTCGGCTGAACGCGGGCCCGAGCTAGCGTTGATATTCCTTGATGACCCTCCTCGAATATTGCCAGCCGTCTGTGCCCGTCTCGCTCTCCATCTGAATAAGAGGAATGCGAGTAATAGGATAATCAAGAGGCCTGACACTCCACCTACAACCCCTCCTACGATTTTGCCCACATCGGAACTCCCACCTGCAGAGCTGGCTGATGATGAGGTTGATGAGGGTGAAGACGAGACAGCGCTTCCTGCAAGTGTACTGGGAATAGAAGTGGTCGAGGCTCCGGATAGTGACTCTGTGGAGACTCCTGCTGGTGGTAAAATAGCAGTGGAAGAAAATTGCGAAGTTCCGGTCGAAGTTTCTCCAGAAACAAGCGGTGATGGCGATGCCGCAGGTGTCGTCGTGATGGTGGATGATGATGAAGTCCCGGTCAAGGCTGAGGAAGTCAGGATCGTTGTCGATGAGACGATATTCTCGACGTGAATAGACGGCGTTGACGAAACTTCCGTAGTGGAAGAAGCTGGCATGACCGTCGAATCAGTCAATTGCGTTGGGGAGATGACCTGAGACGTAAGCTGAGGGTTTGAAGGCGATAGAGACGATGTTCCGAGTGGAATCTGGTTAGCAGGATTGACTGTTGCTGGTCCTGTCGCTATAGGTGCTGGTGGACTTGATGCGGCCGGAATTGAGACTGTGCCCAGGCTTGGCACCGTTACGACGGCCGGCAAGGACGTGACTGTCAATTGTGCAATCGTTTGCGTGCCACTTTCGATGATAACGTCAAAAGCAGTGGCCACGACTGCCGTCAGAGTTTGCGTAACTTCATCTCTTCGACCTAAGTCGTGGGCCCCTTCGGCCACTTCCGGGGCCAGAAACGTCTCATCCACGGACACCTCGGTGTCCAAATGCGAATTGCTCGTGGGATCGTGTTCAGCAAATCCAAATTCGTACGTTGGCGCTATGTGCTCCTCCGAATCTGCATTTCCATTCTCCGAATATCTTCTCGACTCGGCGCTTGTTCGGAGTTGGCGGCCTGCATGACGGTGGTGATGATGATGATGCCGCAGGGTCATGACGGGCCGCACGACCCTTGGGGTCGGTTCCCAATGCGATCTTCCCAGGAATGGAAACTAATTTCAATGAGTTGAAAACTTTGAGTTTTGCTCTGTAGATCCAATTTAGAGTACAAGCGGTGTTCGGGGATTGACGCAGTGATAGTCCGGGATCTGACTCGTTCTCATGGCTCAATTTTTGGCAATTTCGAATGATGGCGATTGTACTGATGCGAGACGAGATAATCAAGTGATGTGCTGTCGAATAAACGTAACCAGACCGATCAATTAACCCAAACACACGATTTCAAAGACGGAAGGAGTGGACGTTCGGCGGACATCAAAGAGGACAAAAAGAGCGAGATGGATTGGCCGCTAGTGAACTTTTGACACGAAGGAACGGAAACTCCGACAAGGAGAAGACGAATAAAAATGAATGGTCTGTTTGATTAGGAAATGAAGTTTGCCGGCTGTCAATGCTTGACGATGTCAGCCATCATGGACATAGGAAGACCGGGTTAGCGGATGGAGGTTCTCACCACGGCTTCAAGGAGAGACAACGGTTGTTCGGGGGTTGCGTGACGATAAAGGAATGACAGACGCTACGGTCGGAGAACAAGCAGATCAACACATGACAGAAATTGCTGCTAGTGGGATAGTCAAGGAAAGATGCAGCACTGCAGCAGGCGTCAAGCAGAGCGCAGATGGAGAGATGGACGATAGAAGGAGAGGGGAGAGAGAGAGAGAGAGAGAAGGAGAAAGAGAGAGAGAGAGAGAGAGAGAGAAGAGTTGTCGAAGATGCAGTAGTATTTGCTAAAGACTCTGGAGGAGAGACTAGAACACGGCTGCTAGTGTGTTCTGGACCAGATGTGACCAATCAGAGGACGTTTATAGAGGGTCGGGCGGGTCGATTAATCTTCCGTACTGTCAATACAATACAATATATTACATTACATTACGGTACAATACAATACAAACTTGGTACTGCTTTCTTCGACTTCTGACAAGCTTACTCTGTGGGAATTCTCGAAATAGATCATGTCCAAGGACGGTTCACCAATGTTGAAAGCGTATATTCTGTGCTCATAAAATGCTGTTTGTATTCAAATGTTTGAATGTATTGATGTATTGATGTATTGTAAATTTACGGCGCAAAATATCCCGAAAGAGCGAAAGATCCACCGCTTGGCGTCCATCGTTCCTGGCACTAAACCGGATCAGGAAGGATGTTTTAATATTTCAAGACATTGAAACAAACATTACAAAATACTAGAAAGCAGCCTCTATGGATGTATGAGTGTCACACAGGGAACTATTGAAGACTGGCCCAATTCAGCTATTCACCGGGAGAATCTATACGAGGGGGAAATAAACAGATAAAAGAGCAGGACAAGACAAAAGCGTTTTTTCAAAGAGACAGACACATCCGTCAGGACTTAAACCTGCATCGTTGACAATTCAAAAGACGGGGAGTAAAACTCGATGACGACCGGAGGGACTGAGGGTAAAGTTGTCGTAGCGTGGAATAGGATGGGAAGTGTATGTATGTGAGAGAGTGTGTAAAAAAAGACCCGTGTAATGTTATCAAGTATCAAGTACATCTCTTGAACACGATCAGAATGTCTCCAGCTCTTCCTGGGCCTCCTCAGCTTCTGCAGGAATCTCAAATCCTTCCTGTGCATCCTTTGTCGTCAGTGATTACAATCCCATGCCAAATAACATAATCGAAAGGGAAAAAAAAAAGAAAACAGGAGACATACCTCTGTCGAATACAAAATGCCTTGAATATGCTTGACCAGTGAGTCGTCGTCCTCTTCCAGCTTGGGATCTTGTTCCACCGCGGCTTGCAGCAACACCTCGATATCGCGCAATTTAGCAAAGTAAAAGTCGCGCTCCTTCTCAAGACCTGCAATGGCCTCCTTTTGCGCTGCAATCTCCTGATGTAACGCCGCCACCGCTGGTCCTCCCCCAGCCGCGCCTCCCACACGCGGTCGCACGCCCGCGCCCGTAGGCGTAGTGCCTCGTCGAGCACCGGCGCTACTGGTACGTGCAGCTGTCACGGGTGCCGCTGCCGTGGCCGGTCCACCCGAAGCTTTGCGACGTGTCACGGCGTCGTAGTCGCCGCCGGGATAATGTTGATCCCAGAACTTTTTGGCCCATTGAAGAAATTCCAGATTATCCTGCATGCGACATTTCACCAGCGACTCGACAGGAACCGGTCGGTCGATCGAGTGACGTTTGAAAGTATCTATTTTGAAAGCACGTGAAAAATCAGATCAATATAGTTCTTTTTTCCTTACGGATCCCAAATCAGGAGAAAAGAAAAGAAGATCACCGGATTGTCTCACTTTGTAGCACCTTGAAGTTCTGCAAATACGCATATTCCGTGTTGACATTAAACTTGACACGGTTCATCGTAACATCCACTGCACGGCGCAAAACGTCAGTATGTGTTTTTTTTCTAGCGATAATGCCTGGCATATGGATATCGCTCGTATCCTCCAGAATTGATAAAGAAGGGCCAAGAGGGGGGAACGAACTGAAAATCGAGTCGAATATTTGGCAAAAGGCCGCCCTGTCCGAAAGCGTAACAGCAGTTAGAAATCAAGCCCACCCACCAGCGATACAGGAGTTCCGTTGTGATTGTTTTTTCATTACCCAGTACCGCATTGTTCAACTTTTGTAATGTTGAGCTGGAGGAGGTTGTTCAGCCATGCTAGGAGTTCCTGTCTGCGCGAGAAAAATCAGCGTCGGGAGGTTGCGGACCAGATTGCCAACTGAACGTTGCGATAGAAAGGATTCGGCTTTGTCGAAAATACACCTGGGCATCATCGGGTGGGAAGAAGAGAAGAAAGCGCGTATCATTAATATCCAAAAGCTCAAGCATACCTTGATTCACTCATGGCGGGGTATGTGCAAGAAGATTATGTTGAAATCGAACAAATACGAGTAAGTCCTCCTTTTCTCTGTCCTTGGGACCACGGGCAAAAAGCTAGGGCGCAGACACGGTTGTCTCTTAGGAAATTCGAGGCGCACAAAAGGAAAGAATAAAATCTTGATCCACAAGAAAAGCTATGCTCGGCGTGACCAGCAAAAGGTGGAAGCAAAACCCGTAAAGAATCAAAATGGATAAGGAGAGAGCGAACTTTTGTTTTTGTTTTGACAAGTCCGGGTGCATTTCTATTTTCCCCACCAGATCCAAATGGCAACATACCCCCATGCCAAGCCTAAGTAAACAGCCGCTACTACTCGCTCGAAGCTTCTAATTTAAACCATGATCAACAATAGTGTGATCAGTACGAGATAAGTTTGACGAGTCCAAAAAAAAGATCTATTCATCTAGGTCAACTCTGTTTCTGTAGATTGAGTTGCAAGAAATCCAAGTAAATCTCCTTATATGCCGCATCTATAGACAACTTTTTGGGCAAGTAGAAATGAAAAGAAAAGAAATGCTGGATAATAACGCTGAATACTAGAATCGAAAAGGTAAAGCAATGACAAGAAAGAAGACAATTCTCCAGTCTGACATTGATAAAGCAAGACTGGAAATGTGTAAACCGATTCCAAGGTGACTGGAAACGCAGCGCCAGTGCATCCAAAGATTATCGAAGCGAATATGTAAGTAAAATGCAGACAGAGAATGAAAGAAACATTCAGGGGAATCTAGATTTCAGAGAAAAGCAAAGCCAAACGACAGAAAAGACAGAAAACAAACATGATCTAAAATGTGTATATCCTTCTATCCCTCTAGAAGTTCTATACCGTCTAATCCATAACCAAAGTCCATGATAACAACGCTAGCATCTTGGCTTGTTGCCACGATGCGACGATAATCTGATTTGGCGCTCAAGATCCAACTGCTTGTCCACCCGGGAAAGTCGACAGACAGTTCCCCCGTGGCGACGTCAAATACTTTGACGCTGAAATCATAGCTGCCACTGACGAGACGATTGTTGAGACTGTCTAAATGTAGAGACCGAACCAGCTGACTGTGGCCCTCGAGTTGTCCAATCATATCCCCGCTATTGGCGTCGTACTTATATATCACCTTGTCGCTCCCCCCAGCCAGGATGGTTCGACTGTCTTCGGTGAATTCGACGCATGCAAGTCCGTGATCCTTGCTGGAGAATTCTTTGACGCAGAGCCCAGACGAAATGTTCCATAGCTTTGCAACTCCATCTCCGCTGGCGGACACCAACAGATCGCCACGCAGCTGAAGGGCATTCACTGGGCCACGATGACCCAGTAACTTCTTGACCAGTTGACCCGTCTGACGATCCCAGATACATATTGTTGTGTCCTTGGAACAGGAAATGATATAGCGATCATCAAAACAGCAGTCCAGAACCCCAGACTTATGGCCAACAAGCCGTCGAATAGGCTTGTAATCATTCTTGACATCCCAGACAATGCAGGTCGTATCAGATGAACCAGTGACCATGATGTCGTCGTCGTAATGAAGGCACAAAATGGAGGCATCGTGGCATTCGGACAGAGAGATTGATCGGTCAGCCACGTCGGCCCAAGCTTGAACTGGGGCGGAGACGGACACCAACGGTGGGTTGATATCAGGCTCTGGGATTGTGTGATTTGTAGTCGACGGGCGATTATTGGGTACCACAGGCGCACCAATGACTTTTAAACAGGGCCACGGATAATGCGCATCCCAGATGCGAATAGTGCGGTCGCGAGAACCAGTGATTATTTTATGTCTGAAAATAATCCATGTCAGCAAAGCCATGATCTGTCAAAACGCGCGAGAGGAAGACAAACATACTCGTCAAATTGAACACAGTACACGGTGTCAGCGTGGCCTTTGAGATAAATTGCAGCCGCTTTGCCATCCTTCCATCGCTGATCCAGAGCCTTTCGAACCCCGGCCATTTTCTTCCAGTCTTGATTGGGCAATGTCTTACCCAAACCTGCCTGCTTCGTCTTTCGACCCACTCCAGACGAAGAAGCGCCCACGGATGATGGGTAACCGTAGGTGGATCGGAACACATTACGCCAGACATGATGGGATGAAGCAGCCTTGTTCCAAGCCTTGGAGACCGCCTCTAATTGTACAAGTGAGGCAGGGCTCAAGAACGAGAATATTTGCGAAATGAGTTCGGCAGGAAGATATGCGACAGGATCTGTTTGTCACGTCAATCAATTGCCGGTCTTATCGTTTGTCTTCTTGCCTTTCAGAAATTCGACAGATTGCATTAACTCACCTCTTCGTACGAAAGCTGTTTCCGAATCCGAGACATCGTGGCGGTCACGCAAAACAATACCTATGCCACTTTCCGAATCCGAAACCTTGGATTCGTCTATAGAAAGTCCTCCTCGGACGGCTTTCGTAAGCTGGTTTTGAGCAGCAGCGGCAGCCCGAGCGGCGGCGCCGCTTGTCAAATCATTGGTAAACACAGGAGGCTCGAAGCCCATGCCTGGGATAAAATTGGCAACATTGCCAGTCGGCGCGTAGAAAGATTGAAGTGCAGAGACGCTATGCAGAGAGGGACGACGATTGATGCTATGTCCTTTGAACCAGGATTGACGGTGTTTCCCTTCAGGGACAACCGCAGAGGCCTTCCTCTCATCGACAGCGCGATCCGCCTCAGGAGACAGGTGTTGGTTGAGCTTGGGGGTTTTCCCGCGAATCGTCACAGAGAGGCGCCGGCCAAGAGCGCGCAAGCCGTCCACGCTGTGACGAATGCTGGAGAAGCTCTTTGCAGTGCGATGCCGAGGCGGAGGTGTCGGTGTCGATTCCGGAAAGACTGAGATGTCTTCGAAGACATCGTTACTCTCGTGATCGTGGTGGCACAGACTTATTTGACTGTCTTCACCTATTGTGCGAGAAGGATTCCATTCCCACGGATCGGGATTCGTCCAAGGGACACCGGCTCCAGGCATATCTGCGACGCCGGAAGTTTTTGGTCGAGCACGAAGAAGCAGCGAGGGACGTCTCCGCGTGGAACGGTGAGGATATGAATCGTGCTGGACCATTTTTATGTGCAATCAGGAGAAACGGGAGAGGTTATGGCATGAATGAGTTCGGAAGCTCGATGATTCCGCGCAGCACTGCCACGAGTGCCTTGGATAGAGGCGGTCTAAATGCTTTTTTGGGAGCAGATTAAAACAAGGAAAACAAGACGTCGCTGTGGGGATCAAAGCACAAAATTTATGCGAGAGTAATGATCTGCGAAGGGAGAGGCAAGGGACGCGGTGAGGGAACAATCTATAAACGAGATTCTAGTAGGAGAACAAATTTCACGTAGATGAACAACGAAAAAGGGTGACGCGGAGGCTTTCCGGAGAAACACAGAAGACGCTGCCAACGGAGTAAAAGAAACGAGCCAGAAAAGAACAGACACCACAATGTACAGGACGACCGACGACAGAAAAGAAAGAGAAGAAGAGAGAGAGAGAGAGAGAGAGAGAGGGGGATGGGATGGAAAAAGACAGAGTTGTAGAAGGAGTAGTTAAATTAGTTTGCTTAGTTCAATTATTTTTGTTTCCTTCCCGAACTGATTGGCCTGAAGAGGCAAAGCGCCGAGCCTAAGGCATGTCCGGGGTGGCGCTCCCCCGACCTTTTTTTTTTT
>NBSA01000012.1:1157488-1283040 GCA_002916415.1 Talaromyces borbonicus
AACCAGAACCGCCCCTTCGTCATCAACCATCTGAATTTATTGGTTCATTGATTTCTGGTTCGTCGCGCTAGCTGTATTTTCTACTTCTTGTGTTTTCTTGAAACTTTACAATCTCCAAAGGTCATCGACGCATATTTTAGCGGACTCTCCGAATTGACTGACACACGCTCCAATCGGCAAACACCAATTGCATTTGCAAACAGTTCCGGAGCAGTGAGGATATTGCTTTGGTTAATGGGGCTGGCCTAGGCTATTTGACTACTCTAGGAAAAGGCCATTGATAGGGTCGATCTATTGGTCTCGCCGAGCGGAGAGAAAAAAAAGAAATAACCTGGAGTCTGGGGGTGTGAGACCCTTCGTCCCTGGCCTGGGCGTCCCATATTGATCCACAACGATACATGTTGATCTGATCCTGAAATCATTCATCATTTAACATTGAATTACAAGACCAAAAATCTGTTTTGAAGATGGCTGTCTCTGAGATTTCTCTCTATTATAGAGTCTTCTTTCTTATCATAGAGCCCATCTCCGCCCTCGCTGGCGCCGTCTGCGCAGGGTTGTACCCAAACCAGTATCTTGCCTTGACCGAGCAAGGATCGTCAGCCACCAATGTCCTCCTTTCGCCGGCCGTCCATGTGTCGCTCCGACAGTTGGCTAACATGTATTTGCTATTTGCGCTCAACGAAGCTCTGATATTACGGGTTACCGGTGATCGAAGAGTCTGGACCGTCCTGCTAGTCAACATGTTGATCGCGGACGTTGGCCATCTGTACAGTGTCGCTCCTTTGGGCCCGGCTATCTACTACGACGTGACTCGGTGGAACGCCATGGATTGGGGGAATATCCCATTTGTGTATCTGGGAATGACCTCCCGAATATGTTTTCTAGCGGGGTTGGGGATTAAAGTCAAGAAAACAGTCAAGAAAGCATGAGTTGATGTCTTTTCCTTGCCAGCAGTGACGCCTTTCTATCTCGTCAATGGTACTATACTAAGCGTTCTATACTGTACAAAAGATTATGTGATAGTTTATGAAATCCGGAGTACCTTTAAACCACCCTTCATTAATCGCAATGCGTCTCTTATGTAGAGGTCCGTACGCGCGGACAGTGCTAGTCACAGCTCGAGTATATATCATTCACGCGAAGTCCGGGAGACTACCTTCCACCTTCATGACTTCTTGCAATTTGCCCTCTAAGCTCTTAACACTGGCTTCGTTCAATCGACTCAGCGGCCGACGGGGGTAACCCCCGTATCCATAAAACAAGTCAATGGCCTTCTTCGTACCGGGAATTGCAGCCTTGGTGAGAACCCAATCACCATCACTGAGAACCCTTTGAAGCTCGTAGGCTTCAGCAATCTTTCCTTGACTCCACAAATTGAAAATCTGGACGCAAGTCCGCGGAATCACGTTTGCGCCGCCGACAATAATGGCGGATCCGCCGGAGATGAGTGTTTGTAGTGTGAAATCAGCAATACCGCCAAAGGCGACGTATGGATGATTCGCGGCTTTCTTCGTGATGGGTCCCACAGACTGCGTGGGAAAGGGCGACTTGGGCGTGATGGCGTCTAATGCACGAGCGACTCGAGTCAACTTTCCGGTGTTCGCGCAGGTGAATTTGGTGCCGACGATGTTTGGGTGTTGGGAGATTCGGATGATGAGATCCGAGTCCATGTCAATGCCTGCCACGGCACCCGGATAATTGTATAGAATCACGGGCAGAGGAGACTGATCTGCCACAGCCGTGAAGAATTCATAGATCGACTCGTCGTTACCCACTGCATATCGGTAGTAGCTGGGAGGCACGATCAAGACGTATTCGGCACCGGCCTCTGCACATTCCTTGACCAGTTCCACTGTGCCGCGAACACTCTGCTCACTGGCGCCAGCAATGATGGGGACATTCTTGTATCCGGCCTCATCGAGAGCTGCACGAGTCTCGCGAGTCACAGTCTTGCGCTCCTCACGGGTCAAATGGACAGCCTCGCCGTTGGATCCCATGGTGACCAAGCCCACAAGTCCGGCTTTGGCAAGTCGTACGGCATGTTTCCGAATAGAGGCGACATCGAGTTCTTCCGTATCCGGATGGAAAAAGGTGACGGTTGGACAATATACGCCGGGACGAAGGGGAGTTCGTTGCGCCATTTTTTCTTCTTTGTATGTATCTTGTAGAACACAATTGCGCGAGTGATTTCGAAGGATAGAAATCAAGTAAATAAAGTAGAGAGCGGATGATAACGGAAAGAAGTCAGTCTATTATTTGTTCGAAGAAGGGGAAAAAAGCCAAATATTTCGATTTCGGATAATTTGGCTGCTCGATTTCGGACAGAAAATTACCAGATTTGTAAATACTCTGCTATGCTCTTTGATTGGTGGGAATATAATTATCCGCCAATAGGGCTTCACTCCGAGGGGAACGCGGGGGAACAGAGGGGTGTCTCCTGCCATCTTTTCTATCTTCTGTTTTTCTTCTTTCGTCTCTTCACTTCAATTTTGCTTCACTTTTATATTTCTTCATCAATTCTCTCTGCTGGAAATCTCCAAGCTTTATCAAGTCCTCATCTACCCATCTGTGTGTCTCTCAATTGCTTCTTCGGTTGCTGAGCACTGGATTAAGAAAGCGGGTGCAAATATCCTAGCTGTATCGTCAGTTGCCGGACCTCAAAATCGTGTCGATTCTACAATAACCACAAATCGTACGTAGCCACTTAAGTAACCCCCATGTAGATAAAATCCACTAAAATCTGTCAACAGGGAAAGATGGTATTGTCATAGCCAATGGAAAAAATCTCGTCTCATCTGCTCTACCAAATTGTATTTTCCGTCCATACACTCCGCACGGCAAGCTCTGGATCCTGGGTCCGTCGGCAATTGAACGCTTCTGATTATACACCCACAGGAGCAAGCTCAAGATTTCTCTTGTTCTCGCTCATTTCTTTCTTATTCTATTCTCCTACTACCTTGCTCTACTGGCTACGTAGAATTTCTCCTTTATTCGACGTCATTTGAAGAGAAACAAAAAGCATTTACTCAAGAACCGTTAGGATGGCTCCTCCAGATGTTCTCATGGTAAGTCGGGCAGTATTCTCGTACCGGAATGAAATCTAACGTCGCCGACAGGTCGGTACGGGAGAGTATACCACCGGCTTCGTCGGTGGTGGTGCATCTGGTTCAGACAAGAAAGTGGGCGTCGTCGGACTGACCTTGTTCGACTTGCGACGACGAGGCAAAGTCGGCAAATTGAGCATGGCCGGGGTATCAGGAAAGAAGTTTCCTGCAATTAGTACGAAGTCCTCTTTTGACTCCTGAAAGAGAAAAGCAGAAAGAGAGAGAAAGGAAGAGAAGTCAATATCAAGGCTGGTGATTAACGTGAACCACAGAAAAACATCTCCACCAGAATATATCCGAGGTTTACAATGGCCTGGATGTCTCCTTTACCTCGTATCCGGCCGACGACCAGACCGATCCAGAAGCATACAAGCGAGCGATTGACGCTTTGGCACCGGGCTCAGCAATCACCATCTTCACGCCAGATACGACTCATTTCCCCATTGCGATGTACGCTATCCAGCGCAAGATCCACGTGCTCATCACCAAACCGGCCACGAAGCTGCTCAACGACCATCTGAAGCTACTCGAAGAGTCGCGCAAACACGGCGTCTTCGTCTTCATCGAGCACCATAAACGTTTCGACCCGGCATATGCAGATGCGCGCGCCAAAGCTAAGAAATTGGGCGACTTTAACTATTTCTACAGCTACATGAGCCAGCCCAAGTTCCAGCTCGAGACCTTCAAGGCCTGGGCCGGTAAGGATAGTGATATCTCGTACTATTTGAACTCGCACCATGTGGACGTTTGCGAGAGCATGGTTCCTGAATATGCGCCCGTCAAAGTCACCGCGTCAGCTAGTACAGGTACTGCGTGGGATCTGGGCTGTGTTCCAGAGACTGAAGATACCATCACTTTGCTAGTCGATTGGAGGAAGAAGTCGGACCCGTCTCGAGTGGCTACCGGGGTGTATACCGCGAGTTGGACGGCGCCTCAAAAGGCCGGCGTGCATTCGAATCAATATTTTCATTGTATGTTTCATTTTTGCCCAGGTTGATTTTATCTGTTTTTGTGCCCCCGTACATACACTAACAACTGTGATCCATAGATATGGGTGCCAAGGGCGAGATTCGCATCAATCAAGCTAAACGAGGCTACGATGTTGCCGATGACGAGCAAGGCCATCTTGTTTGGTACAATCCGTACGTATCCCCCCTTTTTTTCTCCGTTGCATGGTCATTCCATCCCACAATCAAGCAGGGTGGTCACATTAAATGTCGATCATCATACTGACATTTATTTCGAAGATTTTACATGCGCTATGCCCCCGACGAAGAAGGTAATTTTGCCGGCCAGACAGGATACGGATATATCAGTTTTGAGAAATTCATCGACGCCGTCACGGCTCTCAACGAAGGACGCGTTACTCTCGACGAACTCGATCGGAGAGGTTTACCTACACTACGTAATACGATTGCTACAACGGCAATTCTGCACGCAGGCAGAATCTCGCTTGACGAGAAGAGAAGTGTTGAGATTGTGAGCAATGGGTCAGACGAAGGCTGGGAGTTGAAATAGATAACTACCAGGTACGGCACGGGCCAGAATATTTTTTCAGACGGACCATTTATGCCTGAATTTTGTGATTTTTTAAAAAAAATTCCTTCTTTCAAGTAAAGTTATGAATGCAAGACAGGCGAATTCAAGAAAAGAAAAGCTTGCAGCCAATCACCGTAAAATAGCCAGCCAATTGAAGCGAAACCACGAAAACACCAAATATGCATTGAACATGTCATAATCCAATCCCACCCATAACACCAGCAAAAGCTATTCCAAAAGTCAATACTAGTCACAGTACAAGTACATTCGTTTCCGGTCGTATTGGTGTCAATCTGAACATGCATCGTTTCAATCACGAGGTCGCACTCGCTCGAGCGGAATTATTCAGCTGTCGATGGTAAGATCCAATAGGTTGAAAGCCCCTTTAATTTGCAAAATTAGTCACTCTTGATCTAAATCAGCAGGATTAAATGTGCCACACCGCTTACCTTGCTAAATCGAATCCTTCGTCTTCCTCATCTTCTTCGTCTGGTGGACCACCGCCCAGTCGATGACGGCGAATCTGTTCGGGTTCTTCTTCACGTTTGATTGGAGGTAGAGCTCGAATATTCGACGTCATGGGTTTACTTGGACTGGCAAAATTGGGTGGCGGCGGACTGCTGCTCGGCATCAAACTATCGCCTAGGGAACCGCCGATCCCACTCGTTTTAAGAGGACTCATATCCGGCACCAATCGTGCGGGTGTGCTGCCAATGTCGGCGAATTTCCAGAACTGCGCGGGGGAGCTCATTGGCATAAATTTAGATGGAATCTGAGCCGTACTGGGCGGCGGTAGTCGGGGTTGGTGACGCTGCGGGGCTGGCGTGATCATGGACGACGGGCCTTCGTCGTAGTACGAAGAGGATAGAACCGGCGGGGACCCCGTGGCGTTTCCAGACAGCCCATACGCTCGAGTACCTGACGATCCTTCGTTGACCTTTCCGCCGCCAGCACCCGCGGCAGCGGCGGAATTGATATTGTGACTAGGTTGCAAGGAAGATCCGTTCTCGCCAGCGGGTTGGTTGCGAATCCGCGTCGGAAGCGGAGATTGCTCGTCAAAATCGACATTCGCACCTCTCCGCGTGAGATCGATGCTCCGTTGGCCAAGTCGCGATCCTCGCTCCGGTGTGTAGGCCTCGACGGGCGCTACGGAGAAGGAGCTGAATCCAGGGGAAGTAGATTGGGGCGACGTCTGAGTCGCTGAAAATATGCCCTCGTAGCTCGATCCAGCGTGTCCGTTCGTCATGCTTCGCGACGAAGGCGGTTCCTTTGTGGCTGGAGACGACGGTGCTGATGAATTATTACCCTTGCGCAGCTGTTTCTTCCAATATTCTTGTCGATATTCAGGAGCAATCATCCATTTCATCCCCTTTCCAGGCTCGTCTGTTCGGCGCGGGACTTTTTGAAAGGCTTTGTTTAGAGATAGATTGTGTCGGATAGAGTTTTGCCATCCGGTCTGGGAATGTCGGTAAAATGCATACTTTTCCATGATCCACTGGTAGATGCTATTCAGAGTCAGTTTCTCTTCTTCGCTAGAGAAGATGGCCTGCGCAATCATCGTCGCATAGCTGTAAGGCGGTTTCAAGTCCTTGGCTGAGTCTTGGCTGTAGTCGATTTCTTCGGTGCTTTCCATCATCATGCCACGATTGTACAATGGTGACTGCTTTGTTGCTGTGAGGCCACCCACAGTATCTGGAGAACGTGGTGGAGGGGTGATCTGCCGCTTGAGAAATTGGGGAGCAGGAGCCAACGACGGTTTACCTGGCTGCGAGCCAGGAGCAGTATCATCGTCAATAACAGCGGCGGCAGCAGCAGCAGGAGTATTCGCGGTAGCGAGAGTGCTTGTCTCGTTACTATGAGCAGTCGGCGGAACGTCGTAAATTGACGGGTGTGCATGTTGAGATCCATCCCACGGGATTTCCTCGCCAGCGGCGATTCGCTGAGCGCGCTCGATAAAGGCAGGGTGTATATTGGCCTTATCGCCTGGGGTTACAAACATCATTTGGGTATTAGCGATTTCGATTATATCGCCGCACTTGAGCACGGCATCGGAACCACGCTTGAGCATGACGTTGTTGAGGCGCACTCCGTTGCGGCCATTGACTCGAATGCGCCAGGCGGAAGATTCTTCGTCGTCGCCGTAGAAGAAGATCTCGGCGTGAAGGCGAGACACAAACTTGCTCGGACCCAGGTCGAGGTGGACCTCTGGCAAAGCGCGAGCGGCTATTGAGACTGGACTGGACTGTTCGTCGAGTTTTTGGTCCCGGTCTGGTGGACGGCCGATGTTGACATGCGCCGTTTTGACATAGTAGGTCCAATCGCGGCCAGCGATCTTTGCGTAGGCCTGAATGGACTTTTTGTTTTCAGTTTCGGTGTTGGCGTAATCGCGCAACACATTGACTTCGTCCCTCGACACGTTCAAAGAGGCGATCACGGTGTCTACAAGATCCTGGTTTGCCGATAAATCATTCTCGGGGGATGAGTTGTCGGCGTCCTCGACGGAGGCGGGTTCAGGTGTATGGACCTGTCGCGATGGCGGCCGGGCATCGACCTGGATCGCGTCAGTTTGAGAAGAGCCAAGACGGGTCAAATTGGAAAATATCCAGATTCACATACCTTGCGCTTTTTACTGGCGGGACGACTGGGAGAGGAATCCGGGGCGTCCGCATCGGACATATCTTGACGATGAACGTCCTTGCGGCGCGTGCGACGCCGACTCGACAGCGGCATTGTAACTGAAAAGGTTTCTCGCGGCGTGCAGAACCAGAGGTAAAATTTTCAGGGCTTTTAAACAGAGCAGTCGTGTAGTCGAAAATAGATTTCTCGAGGCGAAATCCCTTGACGATCGACAGTCACGCTGGATATGGCAGTCGTTGGCGGCGTGGACGTTGGTGTTTTTGACCTTGAGCGGGCGGGAGGAAGAAAGAAGAAAGAACAAAATAGATCGGCGGGCCACTAAGAAAGAGTCTAAGACGGACGGAGGCTGGGGTTAGTCACGTTAGTCAACTTAGTCAACTTAGTCAGGCCAGTGTCATCATCGTGCTTCTTTACCCTAGTTAGTTAACTTAGTTAACTGTATGTTAGTACTTACAGCCAATATGGAGGACGAGCAGTAAGACGTAGCGGAATACTGGAATGAAGGCAAATAACCGGCCAGGTGGAAGAGGAGTCGAATAATTGCAATTTCGAAGAACAAAGAGGGGGGAAAAAGGAAGAAAAAAAAGAAGAAAAAAAAAAAGAGGCTCACCACAACAACAATGTTTTTGTTTGGTCCCGTTGGAGCTCTCCGATGGCTGTGGTGGCGGCCTGGACAGACGATCGATGATGATAAATAGTCATAAATTAAAAAAATAGTAAATGATAAATGATAAATAAATAAATAATAAGGAGCTAAGGGTAAATAAATGGAAACAAGTAAATAATGTATAGATGACAATAATAATCATAATTCTCATCTCTTTCGCCACAATCCCCGACCTTCCGTGGCTCTCATCTTCTTCTTATGATTTTCTTTCCCCAAAATCTGGCTCTCTCGATTCTGGTACCGCAAATAGTCAAGTCACAAAATTCTTCTTCTTCCAGACCCAAATTCTGGGTGTCCCAGAAAATGTCAAAAATCTCTGGTTCGCCCAATTGTTTTGATCTGACTTAGTTCTCTACGCTACAGTGTCCAGCCGGACTGGCGATGGCGAATGAAAACGACAATTGTACTTTAAAAGCCGAAAAAGGGAACCCGTCTTCTTCGTCTCGTCGTCGACTATTCTTGTAGTGTAGTGTAGAGTAATACTCTTGATGGAAGCGTGCAACCTCTGCATACTACGCTGCTTTCTCTCTCTGCCTAATACGGTAGCAGGTAAGTAATATGAGCAGCGAGGATATACTCACCCAAGTTATGCTTAAATGTTTAAATGCTTGGAATGCAATAACTATACTACTACTACTACTACTACCGTACCTAGGTACGTTGATATTGACATCAATCATCTGCATTAAGGTAGAACGAAGTTTAAATTCTCTCTGCTTCTTACATTTTATCTACCTTGATGGATTTCTGTTTGGTCTAGACCCTTCCGCATCGAGTAAAAATGTCACAACCCCCATTTTGCCGAAAACGGACATCCATGGATCGTCATTGTTTTTTTTTTTTTTTTCTCTCTTCTTTTTTCCATAGTCTCGATCGCTGCGGGAGAAGCTTCGATTACAACTCCTTGTACCGCATTAATTATGTTTACTTTATTTCTGCCTAGACAAATAACCTAATTTTTTCTTCTTCTTCTTTCTTTTGTAACTGTCTTGATTCATTCAGACAACATTACGTAGTAGACTAGTTACCGGACCAGCAATGTTAACTGTGGATCAGGACAAGAGCATCAATCAACACAACACAACAGTCGATTTCGTTCGTCCCACAAGGCTACCTAGGCAGATACGTAGGTACTACCGCAACATTCAACTTCTCGACGGTCCAAGTAAAGCGTTTAGTGAGTATGTAGTTTATACTCTTGCAGGGAAAAAAAAGAAGAAAAAAAAAAAAAAAACATGGAACTCACTAATGTCTGCTGGTAAGAGATTTTGCTGCAAGATCCCAAAAATGTAGATCGATCTGGTCACGCTAATCCAATTGCGGTCGGTCTCCCTCGATGCCAACGAGCATTTTTACATCTCATCCACATCTCCAAAACATCAATGAGTAAATATATGACTTAATTCATTCCTGAAGACTTTAGCAGATTTAGCTTTTCTATCTCTTCGTTCTAACCTTGGAACGTTGCTGTAAAAATATCGCAAGTCGTTAAGCAATTTACTGTTTACAGTCTAAAGTTTTGTTGATTTTGCTCCCGGTCAAGTGTCATAGATTCATTCACAAAGAAAACATCCAAAAGTAAAAAGTGAAAAGTATGTAGTGATACTCAACAATCAAGTAATTGAAAGACAAACCCATGAAGACAGACAAGAGAAGAAGAGAAAAAAAAACAATACAATATGAAAAGGATATCACTCAAGCCAATGCAATTCCTATTCTTGTAGAGATTTCTCTTGCATTGGTTGCCGGCTGCTGCCCCAAGAACATGACAAAAGTACAAAAAATATAAATTTCAATCCTTATTTGACTAAAACATAACCATCAAGCCTGGTCCATCTTCTCATCGGTATAGTCTTCTATGCCCTTCAACGTGGGGTACAGACTAGCTGAAGTCGTAGTAGGTGTTTCTGACTTGGCTGATTCTTCTGACACTTGCGTCCTCGATTCTTGCTGAGGCTCACTGTGTTCAACACCTTCCATGCGATCTTCTGCTCCTTCGCGCTCGCCAGCTCTAGACGGAGACCCAGGCTGGCTACCCTTTGCAGAGGCTTCGTCTTCATAGTCCCGGCGTGAGAGTCGATCGCGAACATATGCCCGCAGCTGCTCAAGGATGCGTACATTCTCAAGCCACTGCTCTTCTCCTCGTCGTGCAACTTCTGTTGCTGCCTCCTTCGCCGCCTGAGCTGCTCGCTTAGCCGTTTCAACATCTGGTGAAGATGGTGTCGATGAAGAACGTTCTTGTTGCAGCGCAGGGTCAATCAGACTGTTGTGAAGCTGATCGCTGCCATCCCGACCTTGACGACCCGGGGATTCTTTTCCGGTCGGAGTCCGTTGGCCGTCGTCCATGAGCTCGTCGGAGGGAGACTTGACGGTTTCACTCGGGCGACTTCTTTCCAAGACTCCACCGGTCCACCGCCGACGATCGCCGTATCCATAACTATTGCTGAGCGTCGACGGAGGTGCTGCACTGGTCAGGGCTGGGTAACCGCCAGCCATGTCGTGTGCCGAAGTCGTCGGTAGGCGCGGGTACATTGTCATCTCCTGGTCATGAGGGGGAGATACACGTTGCGTGTATGAATTAGGCGAGTGACTTGAAACGTACGACACTGCACTTGATGGCGGTGTCAATGCTGGCGTAGACCCGGGCGAGACGGCTGCTACCATGCCTGACGAGTGCGACATGTTACTGGTCGTTGCTGTCGCGTGGCTAGAGGAAAGATTGATAGGCGGCGACTGATGAATAGCGCCACCATGGCTCATCCGGGGGATGTATGTCGCTCCAGGCTGAGCAATGCCTGCTGCAGCGACGTGGTCGTCGCTCTCGTAGACCGTTGTATGGATAGTTTCGAGCATCCGATCGAGATCGAGCAAATCATTCTTTGTGCGAGCATTGGTCATAGGAGGCAGATGATATGCTGGTGTCGCCAGGGCTGGTCCGTATCCCGCTTCGGGGCCTACGTGGATGCCACTATGCATGCCTGGGTATTCCGGAGCCGGGCCAGTGCTCATTGGGAGCTGCAGGCCTTGAAGACCACTCAGTCGCTGTCCGATGGCAGCGTATGAGGTGGGATCAAATTGTCGGCGTTTGGTATCGCCAAAAAATGCATTGACCGAGTCGAAGATGCGCTTGCGAGAGTCGTACGCAGGGTGATTATCGCCCTGATTCAAAGTGTAGTAGACATTCCCGTAGGCGGCACTTGATGGTTGTTGATGGGGTTGCCCGTGGTAGTACTGGGCTTGAGGATGGTAATTCCCGCCATTGTGTATGGGACCCATTGGCGGCTCAAAGTAGTGAGATCCACCCGAGAAGCCTGTAATTAACCAGGCCATCAGTTTCTACATGACAAGATAACAATCGTACCGCCAACAGGAATCAGACTAACCCTTTGAATTGTTCATTATGCCATAAGGCAGCTCCTGAGACCTCACATCCGGGCCCGGTGAGCGCATAAGCACAGAATCATCAGCATGAGTCTTGACATGTTTCTTGAGATCCTGGGGTCTCTTGAATGCTTTGCCGCAGAGTTCACACTTGTGAGGTTTCAGCGGCACATGCACTCGAATGTGAGATGTAATGTGATCGCGTTTTACAGTGGTTGTTCGACAGTTGCCCCATTGACAAGTAAGGTTGAGGTTGTTGGTGGACTTGCGACCAACGTGCTTTTCGCAGACGTGCTCCTGTCCTTGTAGGTTAGCGCGGTTCGATGCTGTCGGACTGTGAAAGGTTCTTTTTCACTTACGTATAGGATGTCCGGACTGAGACAGCGTTCAGAGCAACCCTGCCACATGCAGTGGAATTCCTCAGCACCGGCTGAGCCATCGGAATTGCTTTGACTACCAACTACAGCCACGGCAGCAGCGGCCTGAGCCTGAGCCTGAGCGGCTTGAGCCTGAGCCTGGGCTTGCGTTTGCGACTGAGTCTGAGCTTGGCCCTGAGAATGCGCTGGTAGGTGTTGGGCCGGAGCTGTAGTAGACGTAGGGGTTTGCGACGCCGGAAGGGCGTGGTGATTTGCCGATGGCGAGACCTTGGGAGAATGAGTGGATTGGGACTCCGACGACTGTCCCAGGGCCTGTGTATTTTGATATGATTGTTGTTGAGAAGAGGCTGTTGCTAGCGCTGGAGAAGTCGCAGCTGGCGGTGCCGACGTTGACGTCGTGGCGGGTGAAGCGTCGCCCATGTTGCCAAGCCGCGTGAAGGAAGTCTTGGTATTCGGCGGGAAGAATCCCGGACTGTATCAATGCAACTTTGTTATGTGAAAGGATGAACAAAGGACTGGAAAGTTCCCTCGGTCCCTTATTCGGAGGAATTGTAGCTGGTATTCGGGATGAAAAGGGATCACAATGAAGATCGCAGGTAAGAGCGGGAGAGGCGAGATTTGAAGTGAGTGCAGTCGCGTAACAATCGGGTAAAAGTAGTGGTAGTAGAGACTAACACCGAATGAGGCTCTTGTTGCGATGATTATTTTCCCTCCCTTTTCCTGAGGATTTGTTCTTATTATTTTCCTGCCAGTTGACAGAACGAAATGCAAGTATGGACACAAAAACACAATGAGACGCAGAGAGAATGCTGAGTCTGTGTGTATATGGGGAGGGAGAGGCGAGGGTGTTTTTCGTGGGGAAATTGTGACGGGCGATCGTACTTATTTAATAGCGCGCACGGGCTGAATGGACAGAATTGAGGGATTTGGAATGAATGCACGAATCAACCAGGACAAGTCAAGTTGTCTTTTTCATGAGAGAATGATGTTTTGTGGGAGAGAAGAACAGAAGAAGGCTTTGGAGGAGAGAGAAATAGAGAGAAGGGGAGGAGATGAAGAAAGTGAGAGAGAGAGAGAGAGAGAGAGAGAGAGAGAGAGAGAGAAAGAGAGAGGGAGGGAGGAAAGGAAAGGGCCAACTTGGCAACGCGCCGAGCAATTGCCCAGTCTGCCCAGTCTGCCCAGACCGCGGGACAAGGAAGGAGAGACCCAGCGTCGGCATTTCGCTTGGCAGTCACAGCCGCACCGGGTCCTTAGGCAGCGAGGCAGCGAGGCAGCAAGACCAGGCCATGTTAAGCGAAGGATTGTGAGACCTGATTGGCTGCATTACGAGGGAGGGACCCACCCGCCAAGTCTTGGCCCGCTTTGTTCTCTTGGCGTCGCCTCAGCCAAGAGAGGCTCGGAACCAATCAGAGCGAAGGCCCGTTCTTCAGCCGAGTATCGTCCTTAGTAATAGTTATGGGGCAAACAAGGAGTTACTCGGAGTATGTTCATTAACTAACTTAACTTACGGAGTAACTTATGCATATGGATGGACATGGAGTATGGAAATGGGAGTATACCAATATCCATGGATTATGAGTATGGAGTGACTTATGGATAAAGTGCTCGGAATACGAAGTGCCAAAGAATGCCCACCAATAACTACGAGATATATGGGGGCCGAGTTAACTAATGTGAGGTGATTTATCCGTAACTAAATCAAATGGTTAATAAGTTATGTAATGCCGCTGGCCCGAGGCAGGCTGACTGGGAACAAAGTCTTGGCCCACTCTTGGTTTCTTGGACTTTTCCTCTCCGCCAGAGCCAAGGGCCAAGCCTCAATCAAGCATACGTAAGTGAAGCCAGCCTCGAGTCTTGACTTTCGTCCGCGTCGTTTTATTTGCATCCGGACGGAGTACGTGGTACTAGACGAGGCGCAGTATGTCAGGAGAGATATGAGAAGCATTCGACCTAGAGCTGTCAAGTGGATTGGTCGAATGCATGGCACATGGGCACATGCGCAATGATGTATTTCTATCACTCGGCAGGGGGGTTCAACGAGTGCATAGTATATACACAAAGACCCCTAATTCGATTGGCTGGAAACGTGATCATTGACTCCGGCGAACTGGAGGCTGATACCAGCTCCATATATTCAGACCAACCTTGGACCCCGACAAGACTGGCAGCGCCGCATGCCACGTTTCCGGATACCCTGTGCCGTCCGGACGAAGATTCTCCCAGAAGACCGCATTCCCCTTGATCGGCTTAAAAGTGACGCCCTCGTATGATGCTGGTGCAGTTTGACTGCCGTCACGATCACTGTCACTCTGGCCACGAGTATCGTCTTCATCCTCGCACTCAATAAAGCGACACCACCGACGATCTCGCGGACGCTTCAAACGCGGGAAATTCGTCCCTCCACCCGTACAATTCGCATCGACGTAGACCATAAAGGTGCTCCAGCGATCTCCGCCGCTTCCGCCCTTTTGACTCGCCGAGCCCCTCCAGTCGTAGTGATGGCGATAGTAACCAGAAACATTGTATCGTTGCATCCACATCCGCTCAATATATAGCCAGGGCCGCCATCCTTGAAACGCACGCGCTCGAGCTTCCGTACACCGCACAATCGAGTCGCGATCCAGCAGTGCACGATCAGATCGGCGGATGGATAAGTCGACTCGTTCGCTTGTGCCGTCGGTGATAATCGATGGCTCCCATTTGCTTTCACTGGTAGATACAACCCTACGTTAGCACACATACACCTTCTTGAAACGAATCGTAAATAGAGCAAGACAGAAAAGTAGAGAAAGGACCGGAAAGATGATCAAACGTACCTGACCTCTAAGAAATGGTCGGATTCGGCTGTTGAAAGGAAGTTCTCAATGTATATAATCAATGGATTCCGCGAGAAGATATGCACTCTGTAGTCGTGTTCACGACACTGCGAACGATCCCAGCCATCTTCATCGTCCGGGCAGATGAAGGAGTCATCTGAGACCGTCAATCCTGGAACCCATTGATCGGATCCGCCGAGAGCGTCGAAATCAATCTCTCCAAAAGGTCCATTGCCGCCGAGGACTTGCTGCTGCTGCTGCTGCTGCTGGTGCGTTGCCGACGAAGGATACAGAGCGCGCAGACCCGGCGCAATGAGGAAGATGTAGGTCGGAACCAAATAAATCAGCCACGTGATGACTGTCCATCCAGTGATGCTGCTGTTGGTATTTAGCGGCATGGCATACTTTCTGGCAGGCCCAGTCAATTCTTGTTCATAGTCAAGGAACTTAGATTAGTTAGTTACAGTGGTTAAGTTAGGTTAGGTAGCAAGAGTATGCAAGGAGGTTATCCGATGTCGGGTTTGCGCTGTACTGTAATTTACCGTAACTTATTCACCACGATACTGGAGGGCAAGATATTCGAGGTCAAGCAACTTTGGACCACAATATTGGCAGAATAGACATTAGTCAAGTATCAACAACACGCTGATTATAATCTATGCAAGGCCAAAAGCAAAACACACAAATAACAAATATGCACAAACGAATCCAAGACAAAAATAAACAGCATATCCACATTTTTTAGGAGATTCCAGCACCCGTAACAAAAATCATGATACGTATTGGTACTCCGAACTGAGACAAGTAAATAAACACCTCAAGCTCCTGTATTCATCCATTGCCCCCAGTCGTCATTCATGTTCGTAGCAGCATTAGAATTTGGCCCGAGATTTCCCAAAATTTCGTTGAAATTGACATCCATGTCAAACCCCATCTCCAACGAGGACATCTTGTCCACTTCTCCCTCGTGGAACATTGTGACATTCCCATCTAATTGCGACTGTTCCTTCATGGGCCCGGACTCGTTCGGTGCTGTCGGATTGGAGAGACTGAAGCTTTGCCACATGTAATTGTGAGGTAGGGAAACCAAATCAGGACCTTGATTAGTGCTATCGGGTGTCGACGAGTGGGTCGAAGGCGTCTGCAGACCCAAATGTTGAAACTGAGGTGCCAACGTCGCCGCGGATCCTGTGACGAACGTGCCCGGAAGCCCCTGGATACCACCGAGAACGTTACCGTTCAGATCCGTGGTCAATTTTTGAGGGAAGGTCCCGTTTAGCTGGCTTGAACCTGCTGACGTAAATAGATCTTGGGAAATTTGCATGGGTGAATTTGAGATTTCCTCTTGAAAATGGCCATCTTCCAGGGTCGATAGCGGCGGAGCAGGATACGCAAATTGATCGCCAGAAGGGAACATGATCGAAGTGAGATCTGGAAGAATCTGCTGAGCAGTAAGTTGATGCGGCGAAGTAAAAGGTTGTTGCGCAGGTGCCTGGGTTTGATTCATGTATTGCGCGGATACAGGACTGGAGGTATGCTCTTGTGAGAGTGTAGAGGCCGGGGACACGGTTGAGTCTGCCGAATCCGACTGGCCATCCCACAACCAAGTCTGCGACCGGTGAGGCACACGAGTATCGTTCACCGAGTTCTTGGACTCATGACTTGGTCTTGCGTGTGCATTGGCCAATCTTGCTGGAAAGGAATTGGATCTTTGTGGTGTCTCGAAAGGTAGAGACATTGACGCAGGGCGTTGGAATCTTGATTTAATTGTAGAATCTGAAGGTGAAGCTCGTTTCAGATTCACGTGGCTTGCAGCAGAACTTTGGCGATTCCTCAGCTTCTCGGGCAGTTGCTTAAACAAAACCTGAATGCAAGAAAGAAAAAAAAAATTAGTAACTGAAGTGCATTTCCAACCGTGGGCACTCATATACTTACACCCAAGCTTTGAGCACACCGATCAGCAGCCACACTCTTTTTTGCCAGGCCATCCAAAGTCATTTTCCCTTCTAATGCGTCCTTGAGAATGCCGTCTTTTGCCGTGGACAGATCGGGATTCTCAAGGACAAAGAATACCAGTGACAGAATGGCAAAGTACGTTGTGTACATAACAAACCAGTAAGACCCATTCAGGAAGCCCTTTCTGTACAGGCCCGTGGTGATATGCACCACATTTCTCGAAACACTAACACATGCAGCAGCGCATGCATAAGATCTTTTATCAATTCCCTTGGCCTGGAAACTGTTCGACACGTAGTGCAGAAATGGGCGATACATGACCATTTGAACGTGGGCGTAGCCAATTCGGAGTAATTGTCGCTGACTGAGATTTTCCTTATCATCAGCAAATAACTCACACTAGAAAATAAAGAGGTTGATATATCCGCTTACCGTTCCAAATCAGGGTGGACTTCACTCCCTGGGCGAAGAGCCGACGGCAAACTCTCCATCCAAGATTGCAAGTCTTTCTCAATCTCTCGGATTTTGGAATGGCTAACCATGTAAGTGTGGTCTGACTTCGCTTGCGACTTGCTCAGTTTGACAGGGTAAATGTATCTGACAACCTTGACCATGATTTCGGCCAGGCGAGTATGCGCGTTTGACCCTGCCATAAACGATACCCGATCCGCAGGCATCGGCAGGATTGCTTCATGCGTGATAAACTCGTCGTCTACGTCAAGCGGATACTCCTGGTCAATATCCTCGTTACTTACCATCTGCGGTAGGCCCATCAAAGTGCTGACGTAAATGTCCATTTTCCGAATGACCCAGAAAATGCGTTTTCGAAGCTCACTCTCTATCGGGTCAAAATCGGCGATGAGTGTACGATGGAGTCCTAAGCGGAGTGAGGCACGTAGGGCGAGACCAATGTAGGAGTAACATGTGCTCAATTTCGCGGATGACTGCAAGAAAAGGATCATAAAAACGATTGCTTGCAAAGTCGTCAAATCACGACAATCTGTAATTTCAAGCAATTGGCGACTCGCTTTGAAATACTGGAACCTGTCAAGAGTAAGGAAATTTAGTGAAAACAACTCAAGTTGTAACGACTGGGAAAAAAAAAACGGGTACATACCCCTGGCCAATGGCACCTTCCAGGCCAGATTTATCCAGCGTGCTTTCAAAGTGATGATCGGAAAAGAGACATCCGACCGCAATGACGACGTACAGCAGTGGAAGGAAAGTATGCTCCTCGTTGGTGTATTGATCTACGGGGATGGCATATATACGATCGAATGTTGCGAAGAAGGAGGGCTCGTGAACAAAACGCATGAGTATGCAAGCGTGATCTAGTGCGCTTCGACACAGTCGTTTGGCGACGTCCTTTGGTGGGAGATCTTGTGTCGGAGGAGAAGCAGGATTGCTTAGCTCCTGTGGAGATTCGGACTGCGATTTGGGGCTATCGAGCTTATGAAAGAGAGACGCTGATTTTTGTAGTGGCCGATTCGGTAGAGCCATGACGGTTCCTATTTGCTTCCGGAGCCGTTGCATAAAGATGATACCCGAAGATTGGCCGTGATAATCCCAATGGCCCTGGTCATCCAGATCCAAGGAACCGGAATTTTCCATCATTGTCTCCAGTAGGGAGCCTTCTGGGAAGGAGTCCGGCTCCTGCTTGGGCGCTGCATCCACTTGCGGATTCGCGACCGCTCCCTCTGAGGAGTCTGGGCGTCGAAGAGAGGCAACAATCTGTTCGGGAGAGGCGGTGATCAAGCGAGGGTCACTGAGATTGAGATCTGGAGCAAGGATACGAAGGATTTCTTCCGCCTTATGCAACCGGGACTCCAGTGCCTCAATGTATTGTGGAGTTGGATTTCGGCGACGATTTGACGGCTGATCGTATGTGCATTCTGATCGGGTTACGTTAGCAAGTTGTGCAACGTGAGGCCTTTCCACCCCCCTTTTATGCCAGCCTGCTCCCTCGCTGTACTGGGGAAAAACTTACCGTAGCTGTATACTGTACAGTGCGTGCAGGGCTGTTTGCCGTCGCATTTGATTTTCTTCCGACGGCATTCGTCGCAGGCGCGAGTGACTCGTCGTCTCTTTTGCATCTGCGCCGGACGTTTCCCGGGCTCATTTTGACCCGGCTGACTCTCATCTATTGACTCGTCGTGAGTCTCTGTGTCTGCGCCTTCGTCAGGCGGGTGGGGGTGTGAATCGGCACGCGCATTCATGCCGCTCTCTGCGTCTGCATATTGCAGATTTTCGGCTTGATTCGAGTGTTCATTCATTGCGACGTAATTGACGAGATCAAGCGCAATGGCAACAAGCAGAGCCGATGGCAAGCGCGTATAAAAATCTGGACGGCGGAGATTTGTTTTTTAACCATAGGAGCCCCGCTCCTCAATGTGTCATTCTCGCAATGCCGTGAGTGAGGGACTGTTCGGTGCGGTGGGAAATAATTCTACTTGGTTTATCGATAAAGGATATATGTCTGATCGGCGGATGTATACTAAACCTGGTGGCGCTGAATTGGCAATGGAAATGTATGATTCTGTTTTGATGGTTCAGACAGCGCTGCACGTCAAGAGATACTGCAATGGACCGCGGACCGAATATGAAACGGGATCGATTCTGAAGGCAGTTGTAATGGCTCGTCTAAAACGAAACCAGTAATGGTCGCAATTCAAGCAGCGTCAAAATCAGTTGTCAGGGTTCAATATTCAGTCGTCGGTAGTTGGTACCAGCCTCAACTCGATTTCCCCGCACGGTATCGACAGGTGAATAGCGGGCTCACCTTCTCGCGAGCGCACGATTGTAGTAGATTTGACGAGGTGGAAAGGAGATATTCTTTCTGGTCAATTTGAGGCCATCGTCGATTTGATCAGGGCGCAGTGTCACAATTTCCTAGCCTGGTCAAGGAGAAAATTAGTAGTTGCTAATTACGACTAGTCTTGGGCTTGAACCAGAGGGAAAGTGGTGACCCAGAGGTGTAATTTTACCGCAATACGAGATAACGTTACGAGATATAGTTAAGTATTTTATCCTCCTATCATACCATCATCCAGCGCCGGACTTGGTGTTGGTTACCTCCTGAATACAGGCTTACTCAGTAATATTGAGCATTAAATGTCGCTTCGGTCAGTGTCTGCGGCTAAGTTGGTTGAAGGTGAGGTAATTAATTGATCCTTAGTAATCCGCAGTGAGTCAATTCTATCGGCTGACTCACTTTGGCGAGCCAATCGCTTGCTTGAAAAAGATACGGGTATGGCTAGACTGGTCGAAACGAAGACGAACTTATCCACCTCACTTTTTATCTGATTTTTTTTCTCTCCTTGTTGGTTCATTTTCGTCAGTCTTATGCACCCCGTATCCCTTGACCACGTGTGTTCCGCTGTCCTTGAATATAGGAATGCGGAGGGAATTGAGAAAAACAAAAGAAGAAGAAAAAAGATTAATGCAGTAGAACAGAAAGAACGAGTACGGAGTAGTTAGACATGCATTGCAGAGGGAAGGCTATCATATCCGCTTATGGTTTAGTGCCCGGTGCTTGGACGAAGGGCCAGCACTCAATACAAGATACAGTACAATACATTACAATACACACGATTTCTTACATCTTCTTGCGATAACTTCCCCCCAAGTAAAATAGTAATTCCATCAAATACTGCGTGCGGATTGGCCTTTACCTATTTCAATTACCATGGATAATCTGTTCAGTGGAATCTAATAGATTCTTTCTTTACCAGTAGATTTTTAGGAGGTTGACGCGGTGACAGCTAAATCTTGAAACATTATTATATGCATGGCCCATCTATAATTGCTTGCGTCACAATCGTTTTGTCGCCGCGGCGATACACAACTTTACGATCCAGATCGGCGAGCCAAACCCGTTCCAGACTAGTCTCGAGTCTATTCGACGGAGTTAAGGGGTTCCATCCCGACCCTCATTCGGATTTCAGGCTCGTATCGAAACCCGTTTGCGCCTCGTACAGTAACTATCGAACGAGTCAAGTTACTATTTATCGAGATAGGAAAAATGGTTCGTTAAGTATTCGATCTTTGATAAGGGTCAAGTTTGTGCTGGTTCACGCTCTCGAGGCTACACTAAGTTCAATGCTGTACTAAAACTATATGTAGTGTTATGATGCACACGGTCCACGTTCTGATCTTTTCTTTTTAACAAAAGACGTCATTTCCTCGGCTAAGTTATCTAACTTAGAGTAACCCGGCAAAACAGATGAGCCTATGCATACGACACTAAATTCTGAAGCTGAGAGATTTATAGTAATGTAAGCAGCTTTTCTGATGTATCTCTACTTATTCATAGCACTTATAGTACGAACTACATTGAACATAGTTGATTTGAGATGTACGTGGTAGGCTGTCAATTAGGCTTAATTGTTAAATCCGGGCCTAGGCCGCTTTGAATATGATGGATGGATTAGAAATTGACATCCCTCGCTGTTTTTTTTTTCGCGTACTCTTTTGTCATAGTGATTTACCACACTTTTTGGAAATTGAAATAGCTGCAATACTACGGCATTATGCATCCTGCACGATGTGTGTCTTGATGACTAATTGACTAACTGGTCACGATTTAAAGTATTTTGTTGCGCTGGATTATCACGGTCATGAGCCCAGACATGGCATCATGGATTGGTGGTATTTTTCAGCGGAGAGGACAAGACAAGACGAAAAAAAAAACCAACTCACATTTTGGTCTTCAACTACTCCGTATTTCATCTTAGTTGCTGCACTTACGGCGTATGACAGATTACAGACCGGTTTCGGCATTTTATGCGTTCGGGGATAGCGGAGGGTAGGGTCATAATAATCATACAAAACGTTGATCCGCAGAAGCCGCAGCATCCGACCGGGGCCCGCAGAGCTCGGAAAACTGAGAAATCCGAACAACGCCCGTCACGTGGACTTGCATCACGACTTGGCTTTACGTCAGCATCGTAAGCCACTCTACGCCTCTCCCTCATCTGTCCTCAATGATGATGCCTGTCAGCCTCCAAGGAAAATCATTCAATCGTCCTATCACTGACAAACAAAAGGCTGACTTTGGTGGCTGTGGTGGCTATGGGGGTGACTGTGGATGCCGCTTCTTGCCAGTTGGCGCTTTGTCATTGTCTTCGCCACAGGGAACAACACTCACATCAGACTGTCGAGGTAGTCGAGAAAAGGAACCTCTTGTCTCCAAGCCCAGCTTTTATCAGCAGGGTCTCCCAGCTTCGATATATATAACTATGCCGTGCATACTGCGGTAGTCCTGACATCAATTCAACGCTTTAGCTAATTAATTCCCTGAATCATGTCCGTTCAGAGGATCCAGACTATGCGAAGCTAAAGCGGGAGATCAGCTAGGATTGCAGCAGACCGTCCAAGGCCAGACTAACACTACGCAGAGCATACACACTGCGGAATATGGGAAATCCATCATCGTTGAATCACATTGAATCACGTTGAAATATGTCCTGCCAATTGATGGAGCCGAATCGCGAAATCAACCAAATCAAGACATAACCCCCCACAGACTCAAAGTTGTGAAGTTGTCTTACAGAGTCCAGATGCCACGCCAAGCCGAGCAACGCACCGGAAACGAAAAGATCGTCAACCTTGGAAGCATCTTTCCCCCCGAAGCTCCGTAAGGTCAAAAAGTGGCCTGGAGGAGATAAAAGGATTAGATTGTCAAACCTTGTTTTGCGCCTTCGATGTAACCATTGTACGACTATCCTGTGAAGTGGAGCAAGCCTGAACCGACCTCGTGGGTTGGTCTAACCTTTTCCCAACCTTTGGAAGTAATCGTTCGAATTAGTAGGCTACGCGAGAGGCCACTTGATCGGCCGCACGAGAGGCCGCACGAGAAGTAAATTAAGAGGCTAACTAAGTAGGTACGGAGTACTACGTGCTTCTGCTACAGTGCTCAACGGCGCGGGGGCCGCGTTCAGGGGGCCAAAAGATGTGTTCGAATTGCAGGTCTCCATTTGCTTCCAGACTCACCGCTGCGGCGCGCGCTGATAATAAATAAAATTTGAGGCCGTTCTGACCTGTGGCAAGCGGTCTGTCCGATCCGGATCACGTCCATGAATCTTGTCTTCTCTTATTAATCCGCTGATTTCAAGAAGGCAAAGAAAGATATTGGATCTGGTCGCCTCGAAAGTTTATCGGCGCTATAAGGTTTCCAACTCAGACTGCTAATCTCAAATAAACAAGAAGCAAAAAAAGAATAGCGCCGGGTTGACATCGGAGGTTCGATCCGTAGCGGTGTCTCAGTCGCCACTTTCATCCCATTGTGCTCCAGGTCAGTGCAAGTGTAGATGCTGCAGACTGCAGAGAGATGGATGTCGTTCCAATTCCCGTGGAATACAGATTTGGGATGCGCCTGATCTACCTAGTGCGAGTCCGGTGTGACTAACCTGTGAGCTAGCCTGTAGCCGAGAATTTAAAAAGAGACGGTCTGACTGTATGCATGGGGCTAGAAACGTTCCAGAAGTCATGATCTCTTGGGGCCGAAGCAAGCAAGGACTGCAGGCTCGTCGACGAACTGCGAGTCCTGACTCTACTATAGTAGAGGCTTGTGACGGTGCAGTGGCCCCCCCTCAATAATGAACACGAACGCAAAGAAACTAAACTATGCACTAAACCAAGCACTAAAACACTAGTCAAGCCAATCCCATTAATTAAGTTAGATGAACAGACGAGGTCGTAGTAGAGACTAATCCAATTAGGATATGTCAATCATTCAATATTCCTCTATCCACCGGGCAAGGAAGGACATTTCAGGAAATCCCGCTGACCTGCTCTCCCCGCTGCCCACTGCCCGGCTCTCACGGCTAAGTGTTTAAGTGCTAAGTGCTCACTGATCAGTACTCTCAAAACCCCGAGCCGAGACAAAGACACCTTGTTGAATGATTTCTCCGCACCTCGTTAGGCTTTTACGGGGAACGTGCCCAGGTAGTAGTAAGCAGGTGGTATGAGGTAGTAGTAGGTAGTGTACGCCGACAGCGCACTGCAAGAAGCCTGAAACTAGGAGGGGACCAGTCTGTGCGGAATGCTACTTGCGTGGTGGTCGAAACCCAAATTTGTAAATTACTTTTCTCCGCTTCTCTTGAGCTTCATTTATGAAGACCTATAGATTGTATGATTATTTCTTTGATTATTTGGGGGCTTTCTAGCCGGGTCTCAAAGGGGAGAAAGACTTAGGGTTCAGGGGCAGAGTACCGAAGGTCGATGATTCAGAATCGACCCTCATCTATTGCTTTTTCTACAGACAGTTAGCAGGGATGTACTAAGCAAGCCGCGAGTTAACTACTAGTTAACCTTCCAGAAATGCTTACGCATTAGCGTGAACAGAATCAATTAAACAAGAGAAAAGAAAAAAAGGAAAAGAAAGTCAGCCTTCGCCCCGTACTATGGAGTGTGAGGGATAAGGACTCAGTTTAGCCTCGAGTTTAATTATCCAATGCCCAACAAGGTACTCCGGAGTCGTGAGCAACCATTAGGAAGTCAATGACAGAATGTCCTGGCTATTGATTGAATCGGAAAAAAGAATCGATCTACAGAGAACCTCTGATGACCACGCCCAAGTGCATTTAAGTTATGGAGGTTAGTGATTTGGCGGATTAGTTCTGTTTTCGACCACTACAACGGATTGATTGGTCGGCTTTGACCGCGAATTTGCCTAGCTCAGCATCAACTATCACCATTTCAGGACGAACTAAAGAAGAGAAAAAAAGGCTGAGGGCTGAGCAGCCAAGGCTGAAGCTCGCTTCCACTGCAAAGTCACATCAACCTTGGAAATAAATTCAATTAACTATTACATCTCCACCAATCCTATCTCCAAGACTTTGCATCCACACGGACATCCACATCCATGTCATCCACATCGTCCCATTTCCCCCCCGTGCGTCTGGCTTCTCAGCTCTTCTCCAATCAATCAGTCGGAAGTCTCACCATCCGACAGACTCCCCGAACCCAACCAGCTCGGGGTCTGAAGAACGTGAAAAGAGTTTAAAGAGAGTTAAAACACTTTAAAGAATTTGGGTCTGCCTTAAATCGCGTGGATTAACATAGCGAATTAATGTGATTTTGATTTGGTTAGGCTGAGGTTAAGGTTTCTTCTCTCTGGCTGCAAATAATAATCTCACGGGATCCGCGACGATGCTCTTTTCGTCTACTCCAATCTCTCCTTCTCCCTCTGTACGCCACGCACGTCTTTCCAAACTCTTCTTCTAATGTTCCTTCTATAAAGTCATTGCTGGTCGATTTCAAATAACTTCTTTTGTCTGCCTTCAACCGGGCAGTCGTTGACATACACTGCAAGCATCGAGATTCAAGACGCCAGTAATCTGAGTCAGCCTTGTTACTTTCGCGGTGTCTTTGCCTTCATTCTTTTAGCATTCTCTCGACACTTACCCAGATACACCATACAACACGACGTCACGACCTCTTCGACATCAATTTTCTCCTCTCCCGCGAGTAAAGATAACTCCTTGGCCTATACATACTACTCACTACATTCAGAGCCGTTGGGCCCTGAGCCAAACCACACACCATGCCGCCAAATCGATGGCAGTTTATCGATCTCTCAAAAGACAGCTCCGAAAATCTCACACAGGTCAAGCGCCATGTGATGCAGGAATACATGCGTCAGAAACGGATAGAGCTGCAGCAGCAAGAAGAAGCCAATCCGTCGCTGAGGAAATGTAACGAGGACCAAGATCAGGACCAGAACAGTGGTAAAGGATCGAGCAAGAAGAAGACCAAAAGATTGCGCGTAAGAGCAACCAAGTCGACCAAGAAGGAGAGCAAGACATCTGGTAAAGTCGCCTTGCGGAAGGTGGCGGCAAGAGCAGAAGCAGGACCGCGCCCACGGGTATCATCACCATCATCATCGTCATCCTTCTTATTTCCACCCAGCAACAACATTGATATATATCCATCACATAGTGCATTTGATTATTCCGACTTCTTCCCTTCATCCGCCACGACGGTGGTTTCCTCCTACCCGTCGCCTCCGTACGGGCAATATCGGGACCCTTTCAGCGATGGCGATGATTCCAGCTCTGATATACAGGGAGATTTCCGTAGGCCCTCCCCCCAGTCTACGCGGTCTACGCAGTCGCTGTTGCTGTCTCCGCCTCGGACCATCTTGAGTGCCGCCAGGACCGACCCGTTCAATACTCTACCATGGAATGCCTCAAAAGAGGATCAGCGCTTGTTCGATTTCTATGTCCATGAAATGCCGGGATTGTCATATGGACATCACTATCACCCGAAGCGAGCCCATAACTGGTACACTCAAGTTTTCGTGCCCGAAGCCATGAAAGGTTCCTTGGCTTTTTTGAATACGATCTTGGTCCACGCCGCCAACACTTGGGCGTGGATTCGTAACGAACTGGAGACAGATTACACCTTACGGTATCGAACACTGGCCATTACCATGCTGCGGGAGCATGTTGAAAATTACCCTTACGATACTACCGATAATGTCATCACAGCCTGTATGAGCGCGGCCGCTCTCGAAGATTTCGACCCGCGGCCAGGACATAAAGAAATCAGTTGGCTCCATATGCGTCAGGCTCAGGAATTGATACGACGGCGTGGAGGGCCCGCGGCCTTTCGGAATACAAAGTTGGCCCGTCTGATTAACTGGCAAGACTATATTCTGGCCGGGTACGTCTCAGATACCGGATCCTTCTACTTTGAAGACGAGAAGGGCTATTCATGGGCTGCGAGATCATCTCCAATTACTTCGTCCGCTATCAATGTTCTCCCTTCCCCTCCTAATTCCGCATCTCCAGCCACTTTAGATCGCACTCCGTCGCCTACCTTTTATCCATTCGCAAATACGCCAGAAGAAGAGATTTCTGTGCAATGCGGATATTTCTTAGACTTTTTAGCTCGCTGCGAACACTTGGCAGTGAGTCAACGAATAACCCTCACCTCCGTGAACGCGCCCATTCGAATTTCGGCTTTTGAGCCTGGGTCGACTCTTGGTCGTATCTTGCGATCTCCACGCGAAAAACGGCGGACACTTACCGGGGATAGAAAGCAATTTATATCTCGATTAGCCTGCTTGATGATGCTAAACGCCGCCCTCTGGGACTATCGATACTCCATCACAAGCACAGAAGCTTTTCTAAAGAACATCACCCTACAAATCCGCGATACCGAGGTGAACGTCGACGCCTCGGTCGAGGCACTCCTGCAGATTCTTCTGGCATGTCATGATTTTCCTCCTGTATCCGAACCCAACCCGTCCAATCCCAACCTGCATCCCATTCCGCGGTCGTCTGGAGACATCGGTGACTATTCACAATACTCTGAAATGGCAACGTCACCGTTCGACCGACCGTGGTTCGTAGGCCGCATGCTCAAAGTTGCTAAACGGTTAGGCCTGCGGTCGTGGCTCCAACTCAATGACTTCTTCCATAGTTGTTTGACATTGCAGGTCCAAGAGCATACCGTGCAATTATTGGAGGAGGATTTACGGCGCGAGATTCTTCAAGCGCCTTTAACTAGCTATGTGATGCCGGCGTTGCAGGAGGCTGTCTTCTTGGGGACCTAGAGATATGTCCTTTGCTCTATTCAGTGTGATTCGGGCCGATAGCGCTCCGCTCCCCCATTTTCTTTGCATCCATGTGTAATTTAGCTAAACTGTCAAAGAACACGTACGTCAAGGAAGGAGCATACAAGTATCAATATCTGCGTGATGATAGATAGAGCCTAAGCTGTTTAGACCACCTGGGCAGGGATAAGCTCGCATGATTATTAGGGTTAGGGCCATGGTTATAACGGAAAAGACGCGAATGTCCCAAAGGGGTATAATTGATACGCAGGCACGCGATCTGCTTTAGTAGGTCCGGACCCGGAGCTACGATGTTCCGCATTTATTGGCGCAGACAGCTGGTTCCTTCCGCTTTGGTTGGTCAGGCTGTAAGTTAGCCCCAGCCCGCGTTGGAAATAATTATTTCGTCGAACCTGTAGAAATCACTTCCCTTTGACCTTCTCTCTCTTTTTTCCCCTGGTAGATGCAGAATCTTTAAAACCCTTTTATTCCCACGACTTCGCGTTATTTTCGGTCAGTCTCGAGTTGCGGCTGTCATAACTACGCCCAGTCGTCGCCCTGTGCAGAGCCGAACTCCCCGACAATCCCTGGCATCTTCTCCGCGAATTTCTGTTTCGTCAACACCCTTCCTTCTACTCAATTTCGGCCGCGGGACAAGGTACGCCATGAAAGTTACGACAAGGTCTTACATTTTCTGAGCGCAGTTTTGTGTCAGGGGATGAGGGTCATCCATTGAATGAATTAGAATACCACCATCACTTCCAACCTTGCCAGCGTGAGTCTGCGTCGCGCAGAAAGTTTGGCGCGATACTGCCTGAACTGCTGTCACGTTTTAGGCAGTCTCCCCAACATCCAAGTATAGGGAATAGGAAAAAAACGAGAAATATACTCCACAGTACTGATCGATACCCCTCAAAGCCTGGACAAATTCCTCACACCAATTTTGTCAGCCACTGATTCCTGATGCTGGACAATCTCGCTCCGGCCGCGCATTGTGAAAAATGGGGTTGAACCCCTACGAGGCAGACACCAAGCGGGTGCCAAAGAAGGACCCTTACCTGAGTCGCAGTCCTCACTACGGACGCTATGCTCCTCAGAAGGATGACTTCGTGCCCAAATTCAGCGATTGGCACGATACCGAGTCCGATTCGCATCGAGAGTATTGGACCGAGGTCGTGCGCAAGTACTGCTCGCCCAAGAACTCGCTCAACCTGGTTGGACCGCGCGCCGGCTTTGCAGTAGGCAGTGTGCTGGTCTACATTGACAACGGTAGTGTGGAAGGCGCTACTGCGGTTGAGCGATACTCGCGATTAAATGCGAACGAGCTAATGGCGTCGAAAAAAGCCGAGCGATGCTTGCGAGACCTCGACGTTGCGGTGCCAGTCGTTCTTTTCTGCGGTATCATCGACGAAAAGAACACAGTGATTACGACCCGTGTTGCTGGGGTTTCTCTAGAAGTCGCGTGGAGCTATTTGTCTGCGAGCGAGAGGCAAGCCTTCAAAGAGCAATGTCAACGAATCCTGAGACAGCTTACTACGACCACCGACGATCATCCTTCGAATCCTTCGTATGTATGTGAAGACCTCAACGGGGTACCCCAACCAGATGTTGCCGCTGTCGAACACGACATTTTATTCGCGCCAACAGAAGAAGGAGAGGACTTGTGTTTCACGCATAACGATATGGTGCGATCGAGTATTATCGTCGACAGAGCGCGAGTTGTCGCAATCACCGGTTGGCGACAAAGTGGATATTTTGGTCACGAACGAGCCAGAAAAATCCACCGATTACTTCGTATACCCGAGCGGTCCCATATATTCTCGTCCGGTGAGAGGTCAACGCAGGATCAAGCCTGGGCTGATTTATACGACTTTCTCGACTGTGGAAACGGAGAATCTGCGCATGATTTTGGTAATCACGACGGCGAAACCAGAGTCAAGGCAGAAACTCCCGCAGCCAGTATAGAAAAGGTTCCTACCGTGCAATCTCTTGCCCAGAGTCTGCATTACGATGTCGGCGACGAGCACCCAACGCCGAAGAAAATCCATGACCTGAAACGCGGATCAACCTCCAGGGCGTCCTCGATAGACCGATCTTCCCCATCCGCGCCGTTAATTCCTTCTAAACTGGGTCCGAACGCCCGGAAGTCGTCATCCGTGTCGACGAAAAAGGCTTCTATTGCAACCAAAGTGCCGTCGAAGAAACGAAAGATTGATGCTCTGGATACAGACAGTGTGGACGACAGACGGTCAAACAGTCCTGCATCTTCAGTCAAAGCCTCGTCCGTGAAAAAGCGCCCGTCTGCATCGAGAAATAGTTCACCAGCACCGGATAGCATAAAAAGCAAACCTACGAATAGGAAACGACCGGGCAACCATAAAAGACCTGGCGGACAAAATCACAGAGAAGGAGATGACGGCGGCGGAAGCGATGTCGAGAATCCCGACGAACTTTTCTGTATATGTCGCAGACCTGACAATCACACGTGGATGATTGGCTGTGACGGCGGATGTGATGATTGGTTTCATGGGAAGTGCGTCAATATCAAGCAAGAAGACGAGGAGTTGATTGACCGATACATATGTAAGTGATTGAGCTTTGGCCGAGGCAAACAAAGAACCACCGGAACTGATGCACAATTTGCAGGTCCCAATTGTAACGAAGCCGGGAGAGGCCAGACGACATGGAAGCCCATGTGTCGCCTGAAAGGCTGCCGAAAGCCAGCTCGAGTGTCCAAACAGAAAAGAAGCAAGTACTGTTCTGACGAGCACGGCCGAGAGTTTATGCGTCAAATGACTGGACAACTCAAATTGGCGCATGCCGAACCTTCTCATACGCCTACTCCATCAGCGCTCGACCGAGTCCGCGACATGAACCGAAACGGCGATAGTCACAGTGTTGACGGTGACGGTGACTCCGTCATGGACACTCACGACGAAGACGACGAGCACGAACAACGAGGTCGACTCAATGGCGATGATTTAGGCAGTAGAGGCGGTATACTGACGGTTAGCGATCTCAAGGCTGTGATCATGGGGGTGTCGTCATCTGCGGAATTTCGAAGACTAGGGGAGACTTTAATCACACCTCCCCCATCCACGTCATCGTCGGCGAGACAGTCGGAATCGAAAGCGTCGGAGAAGGATGAAGCGCATACCCCGACAGCGGAATTCGAAGACGAAGAACTATTCAAATCGAACAAGTTAGGGTTGGACATCAATCCGGCGGGTGTGAAATATTCGGCCGCAGAGGAAGCTAGACTCAAGGAACTTCGTGCGCGACGTGACCAGTATAGACATCAACGGCGGATGATAGCGCGACGCAATGAGTTTTTGGGTCTGGTCAGAACGAAAGCAAAGGCTGTTCTTGACCGTCTCAAAGCCAGGGAGCCAAAAGGTGGATGGAAGGATATATGCGGCTGGGATGCACGCATGGCCTGGAATGAGGAAGAACTTGACGACTGGCGACAAAACACCGAAACAGGCCGACGAGCCTTTGAGGAAGGCAAACTCGAAGCTGAGCCCATGGGTAACAGTGTCGTTGGCAGTGACTCCGACGAAGAGGTCGCCGACGCCGACGATCATGATGATGAAGACGACGACGATGACATCGACAAAAGCAAGAAGAAAGGCAAACCCGCTCGTAATCAAAACGCCGCCGATGCTGAATTTGCGGCTTTTTCTCGCGGCGTATGCATGAAGAAAAGATGCGATCGACATAAGCAATGGGTCAAGATTGTCCAGCAGGACATCCAATTCGAGGAGGCCATGCTCAAGAACGAGTTTGCAGCATGTGAGAAAGAGGCCAATGCTATTGCTGAGGGGGCTATCTTAAGGATACACGCTGGATAATTGATATATTCATCGGTTGCTTGGATTTATTTCCTTTCTCGTTTTTCGTTAAACTTTCGCATTAGAAGCGGCTTTTGATATTGCTAATAACTATCATCTAAGGGTGTTCAACCGAAGGGGAAATTTTTTCGATATTTGCAAGGACTCTTCCATGGATGGATAGAATAGTAAAATACTATGTGTACTTTTACAGACTAGTTCTCGCTGGTTGATTGCTAGGTAGCCAAGAAGCATCTCACTTTCGGTAAAAATGTAAACAACAATGGAGTTCAGATAATCATTACTAAATTAGAACTTTCATGATAATGCATGGAAGCATCGTAGTGAATAGAGAAGATATCAGCTCCAAATACACCACCTACCCAGACCAGCCCCGACACGATCCTTGATGACCTCGACAAGGGTCTGTTCTCTCACAGTTTGTAGCAAGAGATGAACATCCATGCCCTGATCCAACGTCCGAGAAAGTAACGTATTCAGCAGTGACTGTTGTGCACCGGCGCTTGCAAACTTCAGCTGCGGACGATGAGGTATATACTCACGCGCAAACGCAGAATATAATCCGCCTGTAGAGGGAGGAACCCGATCCTCGTCGCGCAGCAGTGATGATTGTTCGTTATGCGTTTGAGTCGAACCGGTCGCGTCGGTGGCAGTGGTGATGGTTTGTGAGGCAGGTGGTAGTAGTGTCTGCTGTTGCGAAAATGCAGAGCCTCCAAGCGTGGTTGTATTGACCACTACAATCGACAGGGAGGATGCATGTAGTCGCGACAAATGGGTCAATGTTCGAAGGACAGGGGTCAGAATTGCGCTTCCGCGCATCGCGTTGGAATTGTGAATTACATCTTCGGCCAATGCGTCAAGGCCCTCGATTACGAGAAGCGCTGTTGGTGGACTTGGCGAAGATGATGGTTGAGAAGTGTCGTCGTCTCTGATATCCCCATCGTCGACTTCATTATCAATTGATGGACGATGAGGACGACGACGACGATGACGATGATTAAATTGTTCGCGAACGTTCGATAGTGTGTCAGATACTTGACTTATGGCCTGGGCAGCAGAGGCAAAGTCGTGAACGGGGAGTAATTGGACTCGATCCAGTAGACTGAGAGCTCGAGCGTCGGACATTTCCATATCATGACCGCCAGAAGAAGAAGGTCTGAACTCTTGCAATTCCTTGAACAAAACCTCCGGCGCGAACATGCTTGATTGTGTCGGATGAATAATGAATACTCTGCTTGTTCCATCGAGCCCTTCGTGTAGTTCTGGGTGATGCTTGAGCTGCTCACTTTGTCTCAACCCAGCCAGGTAAGATGTCAGCAGTCTCCTCGCTACCTGTGGCAGATTGGGTCAATCACCGAACCAAGAGACGATAGGGAAGGGTGAAATAAGTACATCACCGAGCACATCTATATGTTGGAGGTTCGCATGTCCTGGTGGCTCTCGCAAATGCGAAATCCCAATCGTGATCCCACACCTTAGTAGCTTCTGTCTGTCGTCCCTGTATCTTGATAAATTGTAGAAATCTCGGATTGATACACCCAAGTCCCATGTTGTTGGCTCTGTCCCTTTCTTGTCCCCGAAGTGATCTGCCGTCTCAGGAACCAACGCAGATGCTAGAAGGGGAAACGCAGCATGGCTACTGTAAACATCAACAGGGTGTGTGGTCATGTCTTATTCAAATACTATGCACGAGTTGCCATCTGTTCGGCTTGTTGGTTGAGACACTCGAGTCGGGCAACACGCGAGAAGAACTTTGGAAGGAGAAAGGAGAAGGGAAATATGTGCCTTGGTGTTTTACTCGGACCATTCCTCCTCGCCACTTGGTGAGCTTCTCCGTTGCAAATTTGACATCTCAAGGTAACTAGTGAGGAATAGTATTCCTACCCCAATAAATTGAAAGTTCAGAGGGGAAGGCTTGCGAAATATTGGAATATTCAGATTGGATGAGTTAAAATTCTAGACTAATAAATTGCACGCACGCACCCTATCAAGTACCTAATGTGTTCAAAACAATATAAAATGAAGGCTTTAAAATCGGGTTCTACGCCTGCAGAAAGATGTAAAATCTTCGATGAAAAAAAAAAAAAAGCAACACTAGCGGGCGTAATAACAACCTGTGCAAAATTTCCCTGCAACATGCACCCGATTTCAATGGCAAACAAAATAGTCAAACAAAGAGCAGTTATAGCAATGAACGCGTCCTTTCTCGCCAAAACCACTCGAGCTCAAAAGCGCAAGATAGTGATATGCAAACTAATTTCGAGTCATTCTCCCCTTACGATACTCTTCTCTCCGGTCGAGCTCGTCTTAGACTTTTCATGCGGTTCATGAAACCGGTGCCATTTGCGCGGTTCTCTTCGCCGCCAATCGATCCGTTTGTTGTTTTCCTCTCCAATGCAGCCACTCTCCGTGGACTACTTGACGACCGGGTACGGGTTGACAGTTTGGCTTCTTCAAGCCTGCTCCCCTTGAGGTCCTGGGACTGCTCGTACTCCTGGAAAAAAGGGTTTCGCTCCTGAGCACGATTAGAACTCGTGGAGGCGCCAGCACTCGAAGGACTCCTCATTCTGGAATCTGGAGAAGTAACTCTCGCATTTCCTGGCCGATTTATGCCTTTGATTTTCTGGGCCAAACTCTTTGTGCGCTGAAGACCACCAGCTGGTGGCTGTTGATCACTCTCGCTCTGGCGTCGCTGAATCGCAGCACGACTGGCAGGCGTCCCTTCTAAGAAAGTACTAGTACCAAGACCCATGCTTTCAGCGCCGTGGATCACTTCAGCACGAGCGGAGTCGAACGTCTCATCCTTCTGTTTCCCTACAGCAGAGTAGTCCAGATACCCTTCAGTCGTGTACCCGTGGATTTGTTCCAGATTGAGCTGAGAATTGTTCGGACCAGCACCACCGAGAGCCATGTTCTTGGAATCCTTCGGAAACGCTTGCATTGGTGCTTGGCGAGAACCCTTACGGTTGCGATGGGGATTGCATGCATCGAATGGACCATCATGATGAAACACTGATAAAGTCAAACAATTAGATTCCGCCGCCGCAGACCAAAAAGAATAACTCGATGAGGAACTTACATCCAGTGCCGAAAATCGAAGTCACGTCCAGCTTGTCGATAACATCCAGTCTGTAGCCGGGCGGCCGCTTAGAGCGAGGTTTTCCATCTCGTTCTCGTTCTCGCTCCCGTTCACGCTCACGATGTCTTCGTTCCCGTCGCCGTCTTTCGTCTTCCGGGTCTAAGCCTTTCGGTCTTTCCATAACAGAAGACTCCGAGTTCCGGCGGGGGCGCGGACGTCCTTCACGAGGCCGCGGCGGTCGAGTTGACTCCTTTTTCTTTGGTGGGTCGGCAAATATATCAAATGGATCATCTCCTTGCTTTTTCCCATTCGAGTACTCCCGAGTATGTTCGCGATCACGGGTCTCTGGTCGTGCACGGGGAGCAGACGGCCGCGGCGCCGGATTTCGTGACGAGTTTGATTTGTCTGGAGGGTTGGGCGCTGGTCGACGCTCCTTTGACGTCGGCTTGAGCGATAGATTTTCCTATACAATGATGCCCGTCAGTTTCCCTTTCATTCTTGATCTTGTCGACACCTGGAACCAAAAACTCACAAATAATTCGGCGGTATTTCCCATAAATGTATCTTTTTCGCTGGCTGGTGACAGAGCCGCTCCATTCGGAGCAGATTGGGGAGACATCAATTCGGTGTTATCGAGAAACGGATTCGTAGACCGAGGACGCTCGGGTCGGGTACCAGGAGAAACAGGCGGAAGACTGGAGGGAGAAGTAGCACGATTGCGAAAAGGATTATTGGATCCTAAATTAATACTGAGCCGGCCGGACTCCCGTTCTGTAAAGCACAGTGGAGGTCAATATTGTTCAGGGTCTATTTTTTGCTGTCAAGCATTTCACGGTAGCAGAGGCACATGAGCTATGAAGATAAGATCGGCTGCAAGGTTGCCAGTCCCCTCATAGAAATGCACTGGTGCATAGGCTTGAGTCCCACGTAGCGTATTGCGCAGTCGCAATCTCGATAACCATTTGTTCAAAGCGTAGACGCCAGGTGGGAAAGAGGAGTGAGAAAACAAGATTTCAAGACTTACCAGGCACAGAAAGCGGTGCGAGCGACATGGTGGGCGCGCTTTGTTTGAGATTTGCACAATCACGTCCACTTCCTCGTATCAGACAAAGACAATTCGTAGTCGAGTAGAAGTGATCTATCCAGTACTCTTCTGCAGTGCGATTGGACTACGTCAAGCGTATCTACAAGGAAGTTGCAGCGGGCAAGTAAAAGCGTCGTAAGCAGGATTGCAAGAGATTGCGAGAATAAGGGGCGACACTGGAGGTTTGGGCGTGGCCGCTGGCGGCAAAACGACCTGAGCAGTTGAAAGTTGAAACAGACGAAGTGGACTGCCAATTGCGTAGTACAGGGCAAGATTATTGCACTGAGCGGTGCTGCGCAGGTTTCAGACTTTAGGAAGCGCGAGATAGCGCAGCGGACTAGTTCTCGTGGCAGGTGGCGGCAATAAGTGGTTGGGTAACAAGCAGCGAGTGTCCGGCGAGTAGCAGAGAAAGAGATGCCAGTGGATAGACTGTGATATTGCGCCTGATTCGATGATGATGATGGTCTAGTAGTGAGCAGGGTGCAGACAGCTCAGGAGTAAGCGTGTGAAAGCACACAGTTGTCGCTGTGTTAGTAAGAAGTCCAGGAGGCGAATTTGTCCTGTCGAAAGTTATGGGTTTATTATTGTACCCAGAGCAGTGTATCCTTCCGCGGGCTAATAATTATTCGACAGCCTTCCTCTCCCCCTGTTTGTTGGCCGGGTTGGACGCTTGGGGTCCTGGAGCGGAGAGACCAAGTGGATTCGCAATCAGCGATCGCCGGAGGATTGCTCGTACGGCATGTGCTAGCTATGTAGTACTAGCAACTGGCGGAGTACCAATGGTCGGAGACTGGGTGCAGTACGGGTGCGTTTCCCTTTCGAGTCTATAGAAGATGTGTTTTGAAGAGTCAAGTAGACGAGATGAAGACAAGAATGAAAAAGAAGTCGTATGAGAAGAATGAGGTGAGAATTAGAAGGAGGAAGAAGAAGATGATGATGATGAACAACAACTGGAAGCCCCCTGGCTGAGTCAGCCGTAAGTTTGGTTAAGTTAGTTCGCCAAGATTTTAGTTACCAGCGTGCTACGTACACCGTAACGTGTATTACGGTTACAGCGCCGACCAGATTAGAAGTGGTTGACTGTGCAATTTAGCTGTAAGTACTCCGTAGTAGGTAAGTTACATAGTTCGTTGATACAATATGTAAACGTATTTTACCCGAGCGTAAAGGATATAAAGGAAAGAGCGAGGGGGAAGAAAGGCAAAGAAAGACGGAAAGAAAGGAAAGGAGGGGAGGGGGGGAGGGAGCGACCGAGGAGAAAAGTGGCCAGCCAACTGGCAACTACAACAATACAAAAGAAAGGGAAGGAGGGGACGGAAGGCAAGAAGGGCCCGGGAAAACAATTTTAAAAGTTTAAGTTGGGCAAGTGCGAACTTTCCATTTTTGATCAATTAACTAGCTGTTAGTTGACGGTAAGCAATAATCAAATAATCATATGAGCATTATCTGGATCCGAAGTCTGTGTTCCTGATCTTTTTCCTGTTCCTGTCCCTGTTCCACCTCAGGAATAGCCAAGCCGCCCCTTTTTTCCATCTTCCTTATCAACCAGAGGAACTTGAGTGACATCTCAAACGACACAGACTTCTTCTGACGGAATAATCAATGCCGCATGCAATCTACTGTCTAGTGCCGTCAATGCGGGTCGCGCGGGCCTTGTGCCACGACTTAACCAAAAGTGTTTCAAAATAATAAAGCCTAAGATGAAGGACCTGGCCAATGGCAAGTCCATTTTGTCACCCCATCTGAGACACAATCAATCTGACCAGCTGGCGGGGGAATAATCATTCAGTTATTATATCAAATACGACGTGCCGAGGATACATCATGAGCATGCATGCTTCACACCGCTGCACTCTTGACAATTGAGATAATGTCCCTGTAGAGACCGCCCATGCGTCATATCCCACGAGAATGGTGGGACACCTGGAATGGTTTGGATACTATGCAGTTCGCCGCGGAAGCACAAGCAAGGGGATTGTTACGCATCCAGCTTCCGAGCTGCCAATATTTGTCAAAACAGGCCCTTTTCCCCTCTACAGTCCAGGTCCTGCGCAACCGCAATATAGACAGGACCGCCTCCAAGATCTAATAAAACCTGCCTGACAATCACATCCCTGTCACGTTTTACCAGGCACGCCATGGAAAGTCTCATGGTCGAGGGATGACCTCAGTCAACCTATTCTTGTGCGCCGGCGTCATATTTGGCGAGACATTGAGGCTTGAATCTAGATTCGTCATGTCTTTCCTCCCGATATGATATGGCTTTAATGCTGCTGTTCGGGAGATTGCAACAATGCAGGTATTCCATTCCCTCTTGACTGCGGCTGGGTCTATCATACACTGAGCTCGAAGCGTGAAAGCCCTCAAATCGACTTCGAGACATGACAAGGTGTGAATTCATGGATTACAGGAAGTGGTTCTCTACCGTACTGCAAAGACTGCTGTCAAACAAGGCGCATTATCGAGAAAGCTGGCCTGAGGAATGTTTATGACGTCAAACATTCAGACGCAACTAGGATCAGATTGTCCAGATGCAGTCAAAACAGCGGCATCGCGATAACACTTGTAGCCTGTCAACCGGATCTGCGATTATCCCTGATTAAAACAGGGTTGATGCATCAGTTCTGTGAGCATTCCAGAGCAATGCGAGAGGAGAAACTGACGTCTTCTGCCCAAATTTTCTGGCAGATGTAAGCGGGTCCTTGCAGATATCAATTCAAGACAATGAAAAGTGGCTTCCTAGACGTAATGCTAGAATTCTGATGGTAGAGGCAACGGGAAATTCTGTCGAGACTTCTGCCATAAGAAGGGGACATGTGGTTTGTCCTTAATTCCCTGGCTAAGAAAACGGTCAACTTGTATAAACCGGCGCGATGCAGGGAAATCGTGAACTGCGAATCACGGTTCTCATCCATGGATCAAGTGAGGAAACAGCTCATTACTTAGTTCTCTGATTTACAACGCATATCGGGTGTTGTGGACTTTCCAGCAAAATGCGAAGCATGCAGTTACCCTAACCCGCACTGCGCTTTGTGAGTCCTCGGCACGCAGTATAAATTTTCCGGCCACTCATCAGCCTTGCCAGCTTAGCTGCTAGCTAATTCATTGAGCTTCCACATTGCTTGTGAACATCAACTCTCACAATTCTCCAAGCTAGCATTGGCCATGCGCGCTTAAAGAAGGTCGATAAAAATCTCATGCCGATCTATGTTCTGACGAGAGACTGTACTCGATCTTGAAGTGAGCTAACAGCACTGTCAACGGCACATAGCTATGGATGGGCAACCTCCTCCCCCGTCACTTACGAATCCTCGATTCACTTTAGAGCTAGAATTCGTCCTATCGTTGGCAAATCCATACTATCTCTCTCATCTTGCAACCAGCTTCCCGAATCTTCTCGGCACGTCCACGGTCAACGACAAGAGCGACGATCCCACGGGCTCTGAAGCAGCAACAACTGCTTCAAGTAAAGACGCACTTGCGTTCCAGGCTTATTTAGCCTATCTCTATTCCTACTGGAAGACACCTAAATATGCACAATTTCTAACGCATCCTGGTGCGACGCTGCGAGCCCTTCGACTACTACAAGAAGATACCTTCCGGCGAGACATCATTCGACCTCAAGTTATAGAAGGCTTGCTGGCTATGGGGGAGGATGGCGACCAGGAAATGACTACAGTTGCGGAAAATGGTGATAATGCCGAGCAGGGGAATGATGTCCAGAAAACGGGATCGTGATTGGTTTCCCTGCAACGATTCAAGACCGACAGTATCCCAAATTGTGCCGCTCCGAGGTCAAGGTGGCGCTCACAAAGAGGCACTGTTTACACTCTTAAAAACTGGGGTTTTTGTTAACCCACCTACCCCGCCGTTCTTGCTCTATGCTATCATATCTGATGGATTCCAAAAGGAGCCAAGCAAGATAGCCCTAATGGCCACTGGTGGTTCGGTTTGAGCCGTCAATTGATACCTGCGCCCTGCAGTAGGATTTTCTCTTTTTTTCCTTGGAAGAAAATTGGTCCATCACCATTTCCGAAGATCGCCGCTCCCGTTATGCACAGACTCTGGATCTTTCGTACAGTCCTCTCTGTCCTGTCTGATAGCGGTCTCTACCCTGCATACAGTGACCGCACGTGTCACCGAGGATTTCTCGTTGAAGCTGATTTCCCCTCGATCCAGCCCAATGCCCAATGGTAGCCTCGCCACAGCAGGGACCACCTCTTAAAAATTGATAGCTTATAATATTTCTGCTAATAAATTGACGGACGATAAACCACAAACCATGGTCAAAGCTCACAAGACCTTTTTTTTCCCTTCGGGCATTGGGATCAACATGTTCGCTGTTCACAAACTTGGCCACCCAACTCCAGCTAAAAACTAACTAGTTACTGTAACTAGTAAATCTACTTCATCTAATTTGTTTTTCATTTTTATAATACCGCGAAATGTGGTTGTCGTGACATAGTATTTCATACCATGGCCGAAAGCATGGCAAGTACCTCGGCGCTGTTATTTTGGTAATTACCAATACCAAACCCAAATACAAAAAAAAAGCACGGAGCCGCGGCCACGCCGTCATCCCGTTGTTCCCCCAGCACAAATTGCGGCTGACTCAGTCAGCAATTTCCTCCAGACGAACCGGACTGCGACTCCCATCTTGAGAGTACGATACATCTGGCATCCTCTTGCTTTTGTATTATTTCATCCATCATGAAGTGAAACTCTTCTCAGTTTATATGTTTGCGGTAACATCGACTGCTTGACTGTTGCATTTGTTTTGCGCCGTCCCGAGCCCAGCCGGTGAGGTGACAAGGGTGAAAAAGTCCCTGATTGAGGGTGCATCGTTTCGTTCTATCCCTGCCCGGACTTTCCACTGCAGTTCGCCTTTTGTCGTGCTTGACTTCGGAGTCAACTTTCTCGACACTCATTGACCAGGTTTCGCTTGAACGGTACGGACTGAAGAAAAATCGCAGAGCGACGCTGCTCAATTGATTCGCACTCGCGACTCGGGAGAACTACTCTGTTCTCACCACGATACCAGCAATCCGAACTGGCCCCTCGCTTGTGGTGACGTCGTCACATTATCGCCGCATATTTGCGCCCGAACCACAAAACGTATTAGAACGACCGCGACAACAACACTCGTCTCCGGCTTCGCAGCAATGGAGGCCGTTCGACAAAAATGTCGCCCGAAGCATCAAGTGCTGATTCTGAAATGCTTTCCCCGCTATCAGAAGGGTGTGCTTGAGGTAAAGCCCAATGGCAGTGAACTTTCCTATCTACTATACTACGCGAGCACGCGCCGTAGTAAGTTGCAGAAAGTCGGTGCCTTTTTGGAAAAGAAAGCTGCACGAGACGTGTCAAGAGGACGACTTGGGTAAGCTGAATCCAGCGAAATTGCTTCACCGGACTTCTTCGCTAATATCGTTGGTCACCCAAAAATGTAGAAATGTTCAGGTGACTCTTCATATCCTTACGGCGCTCATAGAAAAGCTTCCTCGAGAACTGCCACTGTACGGACATTCGGTTTTGAATGTGCTTGCAATTATTTTGCACTCTCAAGACATTTCAATGGTCGAAGAGACGCTCCAGACCTTCGAGACCTTTTGCAGCCACCAAGATCTAGCCGTTCTTGCTGCTGAGCAACGGTACGCTCTACAATATGAAGATATCGTTCGAAGCTACGCGTCCTTCGCCTTTCACGAGTCTATCAATTCCTCAAGACCCCCCACGACCAGTCTTCCCATTCGATTGCGCTGGAAAAACATAGGTCTGAAGGCTATCAAGAGCATAGTCAGCTCGGAAGGCGTCAGTGCCGACGGCGGGAAACAGTTATCCTGTATTGTACCGGTCATCATGGAGAATGTGTACGAGGGCGGTGAAGAACTTTTGCAGTCGCTGCTCAAAACTGCACAAGATACCGAGAAGCCCCCGACTGAGCAGACGAAACGTCGTCGCGCAAGTACGGTGACCGTGCAGACCGTGGATACTGCAGAAGGGAATATAGCCGAAGCTTCTGGAACAACGGATGATGCCGACAAGATCGCTGAAATGGAAGTTCGACTGCTTGCTATCAAGTGCCTGGAACGTATATTTACTGTGAGCAGCAATCGTCCTCAAATTAGATCGGCGGCTGGCTTGGTACTGCAATTCATCGTTAGTCATCACGGCGTCCAGAAACCAAGGGAGGCACCGCAAGACTACATTCGTTGGGCGAAGTCATTGATGGATATTATCACAAAATGGTGCCCTGTTCAAGACCGTTTCATTGTCCTATTTACTGCGGTGGAAATCCTACGAGGTATATCCGCCGACGGACAACCCATTGACCACCAGATAGTCTTGGCCTCGTTGATCGATTCATTGCTACGGTCTCCGATCAATATGATTGGCCTCAGCGTTATCGATGTTCTCGTCGGATTCGTGCAGCACATACTCCGTCTGCTTCAAGCTCCGCTGCAAACGAAGCAGCCCGTCCAAGCTGACGCGGTAGTACCCAATGGTGAAACAAGCGAGGTCGCTCAAGAGGACTTATTGCTAACCGCAGACCACGTGAAATTGGCATCGTTGCTGAAGAAATGTATTGGGAGTCTTGCCACTCACACGTACTACGCCGATCAGGTCTCCGATATGGTCTTGACTATCCTCAAGCGGATCCGACCTTTAGCACCTGTGGATGCGTCGGGTGGATCACTTTCAAATACGGTTTCTGACCCCGCTGCATCTACGAACAACATGTCCATTTTGACTAGTGAACGACAGGTTGAGAATAACTTCTATACCTCTGCCTCTCGGGTTGTGGCTCTAGAGGCCGTCAAGGATATTCTTCTGGTAGCAAACCACAAACAAACACCAACGAGCCCAGAGATAGAGCAACGAAACCGGGTTGGTCTTCACGTATGGGAAGGTACCCACTGGCTCCTTCGCGAGAGTGATCGTCAAGTCCGCAACGCATATGCCGATGCATTCTTATCTTGGCTCCAACTCGAAACCACGCGTAGCGATCTCAAGGTACCGGATTCGTATAATCGACTATCCAGAGCAAACACTAAACGCGACTTTGGGACAACTTCTAAACGAATCACGTCTTCAATAGTCACTGAAAAGGCACACAGCCATTCCTCGTCGGTGTTTCTCCAACTTTTGCATCTGTCATTATACGAAACAGCGGTGGAATACGCTGATAGCGAAGAAGACATATTGGTGGTATACACTCTTCTCGTCCAGATGGCCGCTAAATTAGGGGTCAATGCGGTTCGATTTGGGCTTCCTATGGTTTTGAAGCTTCAAAGCGAGTCACTTACAACCGCGTCTTCTCAAGTGAATATCGGAAGCTTGGTGTACGGATATTTGACAGCTCTGACTGAGCATTTCGAGTTTCATACTTCTCGTATTGCCGGCGCGATATCTAGTGAGATGTCTCGAAGAAAGTCCAGCGGCGTTTGGCTCGAAGATATTCGATTTCCTCCACTTCCCCTGGATCAAATCCCAGTATCAACAAATGAGTCAGTCGAGCGACCAGATCTTCAAGAACCCCTCCGAGCTTTCACTGCTGTCGGCGACTTCGTCAAACAAATCGAAGAAGCCTACAATGCGTCCCTTGCACTCTCGCAGAGTCCCCCCAGTTCACCTGGGAAACACGCTTCTTCATCTCAGAACGACGCACAGGGATACATTGACGGTGTACAAGTTTCGTCAACCCTTCCCGTTGACGCCAAGGAGGATATGCTGTCTGCCTGGTCCAAGGATACATTTTTAGCGGTTCTGGAGCGAGAAAACGGAAGAGCTTCGTCCGTGGTTGGATCGAAGACTGGGGCTACTGCGAGACGAAGTTTTAAGAGCCAGAACCGCAATGGGTACGGTAATAATATATCTACTGATGGAGAGTCACCAAGCAGTATCAACCGAAAGATCTGGACCTCTTCAGGCCCTGCCCCGGGGAGCTCGTCCAGTTCCCAGGGTTATCAGCGTCAATCCATGCGCGGACAAGCCGAGGGTGGTTCGTCTCGAGACTCTACAATTCGAGTCAACGACTTGAAGAGAATGCTCACGGTCAGCCGTGACTCGAAAGTGCGCCGATCGAGTCCGCTACGTGGTCGTCTCGATGCGAGCAACAGCAGCATCCTCACGTCGAGTAGCGAAAGCTTTGTGAGCGGTAATTTTTCCGGCTCAGATTTCGACGCAGAGAGTAGACCACAATCTGTCCGCGAGGGGTCGGAGACCCCCAAGGCGACACCGGCGACTGTCAGGACAAACTCCTCTTCGTCGACCTTGACTAATAACCGACCTGGAGCTAGCATTGCTACCAGCGACCACGAAGGTATCCCGCCCGTGCCGCCTTTGCCTTCGGGACTCGTTATTCCAGGAGGATACCCCGAAACCAGCTCTACAAATGTGTCACGACACAGCTCGTCGCGCTCCGTGAGTCGTTCACCGGTCCCATCTCCCACTCAAATCAAGGGCCATAAAGTCAACGGATCGACAACAACAACAACTATAACAACATCTCAATCCCTTAGCGGTAGCGGATACAGAACTCGATCTACTACGAACCTTCGCAAAACCTCAAGTACGAGACAACCGTACACTCAAGACCGGGCCACTGGCGGAGAACTACAAAGCGACGCCAGATTCGACGTTGAGACACTCCTCGACAGCGTTCAATTACGCGATTCCACACCTGTGACGACACCGACAATTGCTGCTAGCGGCGGGAATCTAACTCCAAGCTCATACGATCAAAATGGAGTTGGTCGAAAGGTCAGTAGTGGTGGGATAGGAAAACCTCCTTATTGAGTCAGCTCGTTTGTTTGCGGGTTTTTCTTTTTTTTTTTTCTTACTCGAATTTCTTTTCTTTTTGTTTTCCACTTTCGTTACTGGTTGCGCGTACTTGACTGAATGATTTCTTGTCTCTTCGCAATATTGTATATACGTAAACGAATCTAAAAATTCAACTTGTCTTATTGTCTAATTACAGGTTTGATTTATTTTTTGTTTGTATTGATTTGGACTTCCAAGGTTTGCGTGAGAGTATAATACCTAGGAATAATCGATATATTGGAATCGCTGTTGTCTCCCGATGTCGCTTCTTCAAGGGATGTTTGGATGCATACCTAATATCTAACTTGACAACCTTGGAAACCAATCACTCCTACTCCTCGACTATTGGCACTTTGGCAACCACACTGAAAAAGGTAGCGAGATTGGACAATATACTTGAACGTGGGTGTCAGTCCCAGCATGGACGATAAGCTACACTGGCAAGTCATCTACAAATATATATTTACGATGAAGTGGAAGTCGTAGAAACAAAGGAAATCATAATTCTCATTGAGTCATTTTTCAGACAGGTCTAAACTATGTCCATTTTCCAGCTAGAGAGCCCAAATCGTAAAAGAATAATGCATACACGTAAAGATTTTCATCCATACTCGTGCACAAGCTTATTTCTTACCGGCCTTCTGGGCAGCCTTGGTGACCTTTCCGGTACCACCGGCAGCCTTCTCAACGCTCTTGATGACACCGACAGCGACGGTCTGACGCATGTCACGGACGGCAAAACGACCGAGAGGAGGGTACTCAGTGAAAGCCTCAACGCACATGGGCTTGGAGGGAATCATCTTGACGATGGCAGCATCACCAGACTTGATGAACTTGGGGTGGTCCTCAACAGACTTGCCGGTACGGCGGTCAATCTTCTCGAGGAGCTCAGCGAACTTGCAAGCAATGTGGGCAGTGTGGCAATCGAGGACTGGGGCGTAACCAGCACCGACCTGACCGGGGTGGTTCAGGACGATGACCTGGGCGTTGAAGGAAGCAGCGCCGAGAGGGGGGTCGTTCTTGCTGTCACCAGCAACGTTACCACGACGGATTTCCTTGACGGAAACGTTCTTCACGTTGAAGCCAACGTTGTCACCGGGCTGACCGGCGGTGAGCTGCTGGTGGTGCATCTCAACGGACTTGACTTCAGTGGTGACGTTGGCAGGGGCGCTTGAAAAATGTTAGAAACCAAAACGTCATAGAAGGTCATCGAGTCTAGTGGCACTTACAAGGTAACGACCATACCAGGGGAGATGGTACCGGTCTCAACACGACCGACGGGAACCGTTCCGATACCGCCAATCTTGTAGACGTCCTGGAGGGGAAGACGGAGGGGCTATATCAATCAGCATTTGGAATTCCTTCTCAAGAGATGGAGGGTAGACAAACCTTGTTGGCGGGACGGGTAGGGGGCTCAATGGCGTCGATGGCCTCGAGGAGGGTCTTGCCAGTGACCTTGCCACCCTTGGTCTCCTTCTCCCAGCCCTTGTACCAAGGGCAGTTGGGGGAGGGCTCAAGCATGTTGTCGCCGTTGAAACCGGAGATGGGAACGAAAGGAACGTTCTTGGGGTTGTATCCGACCTTCTTGATGAAGTTGGAGGTTTCCTTGACGATTTCGTTGTAACGATCTAGATAAGATATTAGCGTACGAGGCTTGACGATGGAGACGGAAGCAAAGTTGACGAACCCTGAGACCACTTGCAGGTATCCATCTTGTTGAGGGCAACGATGAGCTGACGGACACCGAGGGTGAAAGCCAGAAGAGCGTGCTCACGAGTCTGGCCATCCTTGGAGATACCAGCCTCGAATTCACCAGTACCAGAGGCAATGATGAGAATAGCGCAATCGGCCTGGGAGGTACCAGTGATCATGTTCTTGATGAAATCACGGTGACCGGGGGCGTCAATGACGGTAACCTCGTACTTGGCAGTCTGGAACTTCCAGAGAGCAATGTCGATGGTGATACCACGTTCACGCTCAGCCTTGAGCTTGTCCAAGACCCAGGCATACTTGAAGGAACCCTTTCCGAGTTCGTTGGCTTCCTGTTGGTAGTTAGCATTGCGCTGTTCTTTTATCTTATCTTTTAAGACAAGAACGATCAACTCACCTTCTCGAACTTCTCAATGGTACGAGCGTCAATACCACCGCACTTGTAGATCAAGTGACCGGTGGTGGTGGACTTGCCGGAGTCGACGTGTCCAATGACGACGATGTTGATGTGAGTGCGCTCGTCCTTACTGTAATTTCGAATTAGATTCGATGTCTCTGGTAGTATGAGAAAGGAGAAAGGAGAAAAGAAGAGACGCACCCCATGGTGAAGGTTTTTGTGTTGTTTTTTGAAAGAACTGATGTAGTTTCTTTGGAAGATGACTAGATAAGTTCTAGGGAATGCTCAGATACTACGGCCCAAATGCGTAGAGGTGCTGAGAGATGAGTTAGCAGGAGTTGATGATGATGGTGATGAAAATGAAGGAAGAAAAGGAAGAGAAGATGGAAAGGTGAAGGGGAGGGATTATACGTACTGAAGCTGACGAGGAGGGAAAAGAGAGAGAGAAGAAAATTCTGTGGGTGGGGGAGGGGAAACTCTTATATGGAGGGGCAAGCGAGAGGCAAGACAAGGCAGCTGCGACCAGCAACCACACTGTTCGTGCGTACGAGGCAACTGCACAAGGTTGGAAAGTTGTGCCCCACCTTCCTTTGATAAAAATTTTCTTTTTTTTTTTCATCACTGACTTTTTTTTCCTTTTTAGTCTTCAACAAGTACCTTCTGTATGCTACTTACATAGTTAATCTACATACAGACTATTATATAATCCTTCTTATAGATAAATTGAATATACCACATTGACTCTCTACTCTATACTATACAGAGTGACCACTGATGAACCACAGCGGACTACTACGTACATGCAAAAAAAATAACCCCTCCTTCGATCGAGGGGCTCTCAAACGGACGATCGTACAAACACAGTCAAACACCCCTTCAATGAATTACTACCGTATCGACCGCTTCAATCGACAAACTAGTTAATTAACCAGTCACTAACCTGGAGAACCAAGAGTCAAAACCCACAGGGTGTCCACAAAAATCGCTGCCATACCATTTTTTCCATCTTGATTCAGACCGTGTTGCAGGTCGGCTGGGCAGCAACGCCACAAGAATAAAAAAAATAAAATAAAAAATATATGTAAGCAGGCCAGAGAGGTTAGGCTGATTCTTTGCTAGTGAATAAAATTGATTACCTAACTTACTGCAACTAGTTAGATAGTTAGATAAGTTACCTAGCTTCGGTCAATTGAGGAGAGAAAGAAGAAGAAAAAAAAGTGTTTGTGCTAGGAAAATCTCTGCGGCGCTGTCGTCAAGCTCGCTGATAGCGGCTCTCTAGTGGCAGTTGCAAATCCACTTGCGCAGTCTGGGCTCCGCTGATGATGACGGGCATACTTCGCCCTACTACACTTGTTTGCAAAACCAGTGCGCGCTGCCACTCTCATTGATTATTTTAACTTATTTCATCCTAATCTATATCTAGAAAAGCTCCGGATTAACAATTTTCCAAATATTTTATTATATTATATCTTACCATAAGAATAGCATGACATCATTTGAAATCTTAATACAGTAGAAACAGTCCCTGATTTGTTTTTACTGAAACCTTTATACAAGCTAGGGGATATAGCCAGCTGTCAATATTCTGAATTTCTGATTATTTTTATTGGAAAGCGTAGCTTTCCTCTAATACTGACGGTCATTGGAAAACCCAAAAATACGCTGCTTGATAGAAAATGATGGAGTAAAAAAAAAACACTATCACATGACCTGTGATCAATTAAAATACAAAGATTTGTCAGACTATACTAATATAAGCTTAGTAGAGAAAAGATTTTGCTAATAAGAGCTTAGTAAACAACGGGAGCTAGAGGAAAAGAGGAATAGTACCATACTTAGTCACGTGTTTAATTTTTTTTTTATTTGTTTTAATTTTCAAAAACTGGTTTTCAAATCAGCTCTTATATTAGCTTGAGAGCGAACCAAGCAGTCCAGAAAGCCCAGAAAGCCCAGAAAGCCCAGAAAGCCAGCCAGGAAGCCAGCCGGGAAGCTAACCAAGAAGCCAGCTAGCTAGCCAGCTCGTGAGCCAGTTAACCAGCCAGCTTGGGAGCTACGTTGGCAGCCAGCTCGTGAGCCAGTTGAAACTGTTAATCAAATTATTGACACCTTCAAATTTCATATAGCCTCTTTAATAAGCCTTCAAAATTAGCTTCATTCATTTCATTCTATATACACTTTCTATAGCCAATCAGAGGTTCTGATTCATCCAGACTGTATACTAAGCTTCGATTGGCTCTTGGAACCGTACGAATTTTTCAGGCTACGCTTTCCTGACCGCGAGCAGTCACATGGGGCTGGGAGACCTTGTAATCTAGATTTTTTCTTAGGGGTTATGATTGGTATGGTCTGTAGGTTCACTAACGATATACCACTGTGGCTTGAGAATCATGAACACAGGAACGAGCTGGAAGAGCCAGAGAATGAGTGAAATGAGTATAGATTTATTTAAATCTCAATTGCTAGAGTATACCTTCACAGGTTAAATGAGTTCTTTATCTATTGCATACAAGCTCAAATAAAGATTTAAGTCGCATTCGATCAAATGGGTTAAGCCCGCGAAAAGTAGAGGTTTCGCGCGCGATAAGTTTCGTATACTGTATCGAGGGGGGTTGTGCCTCGAGTGGAGATAAGGCCGATCTCAGGTTCTTCATTCCCGATCCGGAGGTTTATTGTAAAGCAAGGCAGTCGTCAATAGTTATGTTATATACAACAGCAACAGATGACTACGGCCACATGTTCTGTCCCAGATTGATCTCGGAACGGCAGCAGGGCCACATGAATGTACTTAGCCCGGTGGGTAAAATTTGTATGCCCAACCGGCCTTCCCCACCACTCCGTCATATCACTACATTACTTCCCACTAAAAGACAGACTGTCCGACAATTGAGATTCCGCTGATTCAGGAAGGGTCCTTATTTATTTAACTGATCAAATTAAATGTCCGTATGGAGCACTACAGGCTATGACAGACCACAGGAAGAGGTCCTTACGAGGGTATAGTAATATTGGCCCGACGTACTGTAAGGAGACGATATACCGATGCAAATTCTATTTCAGAATGTTTTCCAACAAGTTAAAATCCTTATTCGAGAATCCAATGGTGATAACAATGCCGAAGATGACTTCTGTAGGAAGTAATTCCATGTTGTTCAGTTCGTCAATTATAGTCGCAGGTCTTGATTGTCGTCATGTTGATTGTCATTGTCTCGATTATAGTCGTCTTCATTGTAGTCATCTTGATCATTGTTGTTTTGATTATTGTCATCGTCTTGATCATCATTATCTTGATTGTCATTGTCTTGATTATTGTTATCTTGATTATAGTCATCTTGGTTATCATCATTTTGATCGTTGTTGTCTTGATCGTTGTCATCGTCTTGATCGTCGTCATCGTCTTGATCGTCGTCATCGTCTTGATCGTCGTCATCTTGATTCTCATCGTCTTGATTGTCGTCGTCTTGATCATTGTTGTTTTGATTATTGTCATCGTCTTGATCATCATCATCTTGATTGTCATTGTCTTGATTATTGTCGTCTTGATTGTAGTCATCTTGGTTATCATCATCTTGATCGTCGTCGTCTTGATTGTCGTCGTCTTGATCATTGTTATCTTGATTCTCATTGTCTTGATCATCATCATCTTGATTGTCATTGTCTTGATTATTGTTGTCTTGATTGTAGTCATCTTGGTTATCATCGTCTTGATCGTCGTCATCTTGATTGTCATCATCTTGATTATCATCATCTTGATTGTCATCATCTTGATTATCATCATCTTGATTGTCATCATCTTGATTGTCATCGTCTTGATTGTCGTCGTCTTGATTGTCGTCGTCTTGATTGTCGTCGTGAATCAGGTCGTCCACGCCAATCTCAATCGTCTCTTCTGGATACTGGCTCGAATCCACAGTCTCATCCTCGAGAACCAAGCCCATTTCCTCTAACCATTCCAATATCTCTTCATCATCTATGTCCGGTGAATCATGATCTTCCGCCGACGAGTCCTGCGGCATGTTTATCGGTACCGCTACCTCTGAAACTGCCTTGGGTTTACCATGGTGGGTAGCGGGGTTAGAACCAGTGCCTTTGTTCTTGGAACCAGTCTTTTTAGGAGGATTCAGTGTCTCCGAAGATACAATTTCGTAGTCCACGTTGTAGCACCTAACGCCTTTGAACCGAGCGTGTGTGGTGGCGGTAGCGGATGTCGATTTTGACTTGTAGATGATCCTCGCAGGAACATCGACAATCCCATATCTAGCAAAAAATTTCGCTGTGCCTTGCGAGTACTTCTCTACCTTGACCTCCATTGTCGCGGATATGGTCGTTTCATCAGTTTGTTGCATGCCGTAAGTCCAATTGTGGCTTGTAGAAGCCGTAACTTCCACTGAAGGTCCATTAAGGATTGGAATGCTGCCCCAGGTGAATGAACTACTAATCTCGAACCCATGGCTGCGCTCGAAGGTGCTGGTATTGGAAGCCTTCTCTTCCGCTTTCTTTTCGATTCTTCCAGTGACTGGATGTCCATTGCGCCACCTGACAAAGAAAAGGATTTTCTGAGCCTGTTTGGGGATGGCTTGTGGCGTATCATATTCGACCCTGTCAAAGACCATGTCTTCCAAGAGTATTTGCCAATAGGTCCGCCGATTACTAGAGGGTAGTTTGGTCACCTCAGGTAGCTTGCTCCCCGACGACAAACAGATGGCTCGTTCCCCCTCACAGTCACTACAAATTTGAAAGTTTCCTTGTAAAGATCCTTTGCCAGCCTTCACTGTCAAGCGCTGGGGGTAAATTGCACTGTCGTATTTATCTAGACTGGCCTTGGCAGTACCAAAACTGCTGCCCACCCATAAAGCCAGTACTTTATTATTGTTTCGGTAATCTTCACTCCGGATATAGTAATACCCCTGTTTGCTGGGAAGAAGAGACCACCACTGACTAGGCGTTTCACTTCCGGCGACCTGGCTCAGAGCGCCATCAGCGGCGTCAAGGAACAAATTTGTTTCGGTATTGCGTAGCCGAAATCGGACCCGCTTCTCGGGAATGTAGTGGTCAGGACCCTCGTGGTCCGTCACGAAGCAGAAGTAACGATGTACGTCAAGGAACTCCGAGGAGCTTTGCAGACAATCATGGTAAATACCGCACATTCGAAGAAATCCTTTGTGCGTAGTATTTTGAAAGGCGTAATTAGAGCCTGCCATGTGGTGTATAGTGAAAACCTCATTCGTATTGTCCATTTCGGTGCGCTGGCGAACGCCGACCGGCCATCCTTCTGACTGTTGTGTATTTTGCGGAGCCCCCTCGGAGTAGATTATCAGCTCTCCTAGCGCTGGGTCGGCCGTCTGGATATAATACCCATCTCCCCCGGCAGATATAAGCTTCCAGTAATGACTCAACCTGCCTCGCTTGGTATCTCCAATGACCAGTGTCCCATCCTCCTTGGGGCTGGGAAAAATACATTTGCCATTTGAATAATTCCATGGAGGGACGAGCAACCGAAATGGGCCATTAGGAATGAAGCCTGCCACGGGCCTCCCATCGTACTGAAAAATGGGAGCGAGGCCATTATGCTCCGCGTCAGGACTACTCATGGTGAAGGATCAATCGATCAAAAATGTTGGAACAATCTTTTCCTAAATCATGGTTGGGACTACCTGGAGGGGGTTATTTATATCGCGTCAATGTCCGAATGCGCTAACTTAGCCTGCTACGTCAAGCTGCGTATATCCGATATGCAAAACGAATTAGGTCCCTCTTTCCTTCTCGGTCGCCCAGTTGCTTTTCTCCGTGTCCTGAAATGTGCAGCTACCGCCAGCACATATATCATACAAGACTAGTCATCGACACCTATGGAGCACATTTTGTGTGTTAGGATCCACGGGTTCGTCAGTCCATACAGATCCGGGGAGTATTCTGCATGCAAGATTGTGACTATATGTAACTCCCTGCAGGAAGTGTGTGTGCTAGACGAGCAAGGTGCAGGTATAGGGAAGATAGACTTAGATCCTCACAATTATATATGATTGGGCAGATTGAAGATAGATCGGCACCTCGTCTACGTGGCAATGGCTGCTATTCCAATTGGGCCTCCAGGAAGCAATTACCGGGAACAGAAAAAGAGTTCTAGAGGAGATCCGTCAACCCGATAAAGGCGGAGAAATGGGCTAAGCGAATCCCACATCAAAGGAGATCTTTATGGTTTTAGCAGAAGACAAAATTCAGCTGTAGGCTCTCTGGGGTACCTTCATACGGGAAGGATGTACAATCTTGTTGGTTTGATCATCATGTAGCAGTGGCGCAAGCTAAGGATAACTAAGGGGGTGTATGGATAGTCTCCATGCGCGTGATGGACGGTCAACTTATCTGGGATAGGAGCTACCGCATGTTCATCCATGAATTCTTGTGGCTAGCTGAACATTGCCGATCCTCGAGCCTTCTTCAGCCTGACACGCAAGAATTCAAGTTCCAATGCAAAATAGGATCTGTTAGTATCACGAACTTAGTACTGTACCCACCTCAGAGTCACAGATCTAGCTGATATGAACCTACCAGGGAATGTCGCCGGACCGACCCGAGACAATTACGCCCCACTAACCCCGCAAAGACGCTGGCTGGGTATTGCGCTTGCGCCCATGATACGCTCGTAAATTACATGTATCGCTGTCTACTATGTAGTTTAAGAACCTTGAAACTGTGGGACATCCCCCAACCTGACCTCAGTTGCTTGAACTCAGGCGGCCCACTTGATTACAAACCCATACTAATGCTTCAAATCGATCTTGCATCTTCATACAGATCAGTGATCTTTCTACAGGACTCTTATTTTCAACAAGACCAAATTCATGGCTCAGTCTTCCAATGTTATGTTGGTCAATTTACCAACTGAGCTACTCCGACAAATTATCAGCTGTGTTGACTATCCATCATCTCTAGCACTGTCACAAAGCAACAAGCTCTTCAGGGCCATAATTACACTAGAAAAACCTACAACATCAGAGCAAAAGCTCTTACTTCTATGTGCTCTGGAAAAGTGGGATAGGCATGCACCAATTTTCGTCTAACTTCCAACATGGTAGCTGACTCCTCTAGATATCAGAAGTATTTCGCTTGCAGCCAGTGCCTAAAGCTTCGTTTTCGAGATGCCTTTGCGGATAAGCAGATAAAAGCGAAACGAGGGAAAGGACACGCTGAGAGTGATCGTCGGTTCTGCATCGATTGTGGAGTCATGAAAAGGATATACCAACCAGGGCAGGCGATAATAATCAATGGTTACAGCCGCTTTGTTTGCGCTTTTGGCCGGCACTTATGTGATTCAGGCTTCTATTGTACATATTGCGGCGCTTGCCAACCATGTTTTGAAAGAAATGGAACGTCACTCAGGACTGTCATAGAAATATCTCATGTTGGACATCAGTGTCCTCGCTGTTCGAGATCTTTTACGCACTTGTGGAAATCAGAAAAACCGATCTCTAATAGGACAGCTACATTTTCTTCGCCAGAGGATTTATTCTTGACTTGGAAAATGGCTGAGTTCGAAGAAGATCATGGGATGATGGCTAGCCCTGAGTGGTATGAAGAAGATATTGCACATGGAAACTTCTAGCTTTATTATTTATTTAAGGATTTTTGCGTTGCCGTATACAGTATTTTACCAGATAAAGCAATCTACAAGAGTCAGTGAACATATACTGTACATACTTCCATCATCTTTTCATTATCAGCATCTTAAACATCACTATATGTAAGCTTATAAGTAAATCTTTATTACAAGTATTGAACAATAAGTACACATCATTATAGGTTTATGATCTTTATTGTGATTTAAAGCTATTTACTGTACGTTTCTTTTAAGCTATTAGATGTTTGAAATAGATCAAAGCGTGATCTGCTCTTGTCACGTGCATTTTATCCCACCCGAAAACTACCATGTGGAGGGCCTGAAATCGCCTTTATTGTTTAGGACTAACTTAAGTATTATAAGCATTTGGATTAGTTAGATTAGAGTTTGAAAATCCATCTACATCACTCCACCTCTACAGATCTACTCATACGGAAGGCTATATGTCTACATGAGAGAAAGATCTAATACAATATACTACACTAATTCTTATACCAGTATTAAATTGTCAAAGTTACCAGATGTATATTCTGACCAAGTTGAATATTTCAGAATCATATTTTACACTGTACATGTATTCTAAATAAAAATTAGTATCATAGAGTACAGTATTGTTTCTGTATTAATATTATTCCTACAACTATTCTATTTTCATAATAGTATGTCTTTAGCTCCGTTTCAGACAAAAGAGAAGAGATTGTCAGTTGTTACTCTGAAGGTGCAATTTACTGCAACGAACTTGGGACAAATAATGAAACTGCGACTTGGTGGTTGGGCCCAAACATTGACCATGTTTTAGCTCTTGCTATTCCATATAGTACAGTATAATCCATGTACTCGAAATGATTCTTTAAAATCAAATGCAAACCAGCACAGAGGGCTTGATCCAGGTTACAGTTTAGCTGCCCCTCAGACACGTTTTCACATGGTAATAACATGTAATATAGACAGCCTCATACACATTAGGGTTGGGTTTGGGTTAGGATATCGCCACTTTTCACTACCACACAACACAAGCCCCAAAACATGAGAAGACTACAGTTCGGCTGCCCCTCTGAGCGTATCCACCTGCCAAAACATCTCGGGGGTGAGGCGCAAAAAAATTTGCCAAATCCCCCGAGCCTGAGTAGGCGATCTCGATGGCGATGCTGGAGATCCAGCACCGGATTTCGACTTATGATAAATCAAGAAGGATCAATTCCATTACAGTCGAGCGCATTAAACCAACTATGCTATCGGGGGTGGATGAATGTCACCACAGGCCAAGTCCTATCTCTCTGTGCATATTCCTAGAAAACAAAGACATTGCAAATGATACATCACACACTTATTAAGGAATCATGAAGACACGTGATTTATTAGGGTTAGGGTTATACGAGACGAATGATTAAAAAACAATATATGCGTGTGCTTACTCCCCCGAACTAATCAGCCATCAGCGCGCTGAGCGCACCCAAAGAGCTGGATAACTCGCTGAGGTACTCGCCGGGCTCCCAGGGGTGCCTCGAGGCGTTCCAATGGGACCCTTCCGAGGTTTTTGAGAGCATCGAAGGCGGGTTTATGATAATAAATTATTTGAAATATTAATTAAATTATTTTATTTGAGTTTTGTTTCTCCCTTTAGTGAAGTTTTTTGGGTTTATCAATACATTAGTCTTTTTTTCGCAGTATCTATGAGCTATCTAAGATATTTTTCTGTTATAAGCAGACACTAACAGGGGACATGAGAAAGGGGGCTATGTGGCAGATCGGGATGAGCATGACCGCCGGCATTCTATCGCAACGTAAGTAAATTAAGCTCCATATTGAATTTTGTGATTGAAGCAGATCTCAAAAAATAAAATCTATGCGGGGTATCAAAAAAAAGAAGAAAGGAAGGAAAAATCTTTATCAACGCCGCATCCCCGTCAATCCACTTGCTCCAAGCATATATATCGACTTATTAATCTCTCCAAGACGTGCCGCAGGTAGTGCACTAAAACTCAAGCGTCAGAAAAATCGTCTGGGAGAAGGAAATGAATCCGACGCACCTTCAAAAATGTGGTCATCGGCTCATCCGCACTGCGAATCTGTAACTGGAAGAAATATGCGTATTCGCCATTGCAGTCTTCCGAGGGGCATTGCACTATATCCAGTACCCAGAGGGAAAAAATGCATCAGTCATCCTTTATTCTGTATCTTGTAGCAATCGGGAGAGTTATGGGTGCATCTGGAGGAGAAAACTCCAGCCTGTCCAGAAGCGATACGTACCTGCCATTTGATCGGCGTTCTTGAAACTCTCCGTTTCGTCGATAGCAGGCTCAACTTCCTTTTGCTTTAATTTCTTTTCCTCCACGTACTATTTCGGTGGTCATTAGAATGCATGATTCTGATTTATGTTCATGATTCCTGCTAGAGCTGAGCGTGAATATCGTCTACTCACTTCGTTCTCAATCACGTATTGATAAGGGCACGTGCGGCACTGGAAACGATTCACGCCCAGGGGATACGCTGGAGATGGCTCAGCTCGAGAAATTGTCAGCGCATTGCTGCAATTCGGACAAACTATTATATAGACCGTCAATTACATGTCCTTCTTTTTCACAAGGGCCACAGATACTGGCGAAGTTGATTGTGGTGCGCACGGGACATACATGTCAGAGGCATCCTGGTCGAGATCAACAATGCAGAATATCCGTCTCAACAGATTTATGAGAGATGCTTTTAGAGTCTTGCAAAGTCGATGGTGAATCGAAAATTGAGAGAAACTTTCGACAGGCGGAAAATTATATCTTATGTAAGCATTTGATAGCGCCGAACTTTTTTTTCTGCAGTAGAGAATCTGAGCGCGGGGAAAATAGTGATAACCGGATAATCTATTTTTCCAGTGCATGACATTTGTTTACCCCGACGAATCGTGCTTCTAACTCTTTGATATCTAATACCAAATATAAATTCAGGCCACACGAGTTTATGATCTGGCTCTCATTCGAATAGGTGTCTTATTGATATCATTCTGTTGTTTATTACTATTGGACGTGTTGAATATCCCGGCGATATTTCGCATCCGCGAACCCCTCTTCCTGCAACGACATCGCAACATCGCAACAGCAGCATTGACTACCGGATTCATCGAGACAGAACGGTACCTTCAAGAGAATAGAGTCTTGTCACTCAGAGGAAAATTGGATAAAAGGCTCGCAATATCATATAGTTCCGTCCCGAGCAGCCTCGACCAGCTTCCTCTAGGCAGCAGAGAAAATGGCAGACGACGAGGTATACACATCCTGAATCTGTGAAGCTTGATTCCCCGAATTCGATCATAAACTAATACCATGCGATGTTCAGGGTGCCTCTCCCCGCGAATTGGTTGTCGAGGCCTGTCGGAGAGACCAACAACACCTTATCGAGCAGGTTTTAGATAGCATGTCCGAGAAAACAAACGAAGAGGTAGCCGAGTTCTTCAATAACGTCAAAGACGCACTGGGGAATTATGCTTTACACATTTGCGCCATGTACGGTAGCTGTAAGTTGGGCTGCTGTATTGTTCGGCACTTTATGGATTTCTCATTTCTCAAATTCGCGTCTCAACTCCCGACTAATCATCTCTCTATTTGAATCGCAGTCGACGTCATGGATACGCTTTTCGATATCCAGTATTTTGAATGCGACCCTCTGACCCGTCTCGATCAGGATACACCGCTTCACGTAGCAGTGCGTTTCGCCAACGAGAAAGATGCCGACCTGGGCTTGGAAATGATTGAGATGATGTGTGAAGCTGGCTGCGACCCTCGCGTACGAAACAAACACGGACAGAAGCCTGTGGATCTGGTATACGGTGACCACAAGGATATAAAATCCGCTCTCCAAAAGGCAGAGTATATCCTGAATGAGAATATACAAAATAATGAGGAGGACGCAGCAGCCGATGGGGGTGAGGGAAGTGCGAGCGATAGTGATTAGACTGTGCTTTCGTGAAGGCTTGAAACGGGCAGCTGGACGTTTTCCATATATTTAGAGTATTGTCTATCGAATTGAACTCTCTTGTTGGCGGCAGCCGTACTAGATGATAACAGAGGGTTTACAAGCGGATTCTAGTCCGCTCACATATTTCAAGCTTGAATACGACGTGAAGTCGTGGCTTACACATTGTACCTAGGAATAGACAAGATGCGCTCTTTCTTGGAAAGGTCTGTCCATCGGAAATGTGAAGCCACCGTACAAGACAAGGAAATCATCAAACCCAGCCTTGAGCAAGCTTGGAACGATACTCAGCCACAGCCTCTGCGGTAACACCGGATCCTCCACAGACAACAATCACAACGCGACTTTCTGGTCCCAGACCCCTACTATTCTTGATAGCTTCTCTCAACTTTGCACTAAGAGTAACGTCTATCGACACTCCACAGGCTGGCTCGACTAGGACATGCAATTCATCCGCTAGCGCGACCATGCCTCTCGCAGCATCGGCATCAGATGCAACCAGGCTCGTAACCTCGACTCCTCTCGGAGGCCGTTGCGCATTCCGGAAAGTCTGCGGCGCCACACAAAGCGCTCCCAACGTGGTTGCGATCGAGGTAATTGCGTCGAGAGACTTGAGTTCTCCAGACTGAAGCGCGTACGCCAGAGAATCCGCGCCTTTCGTCTCGACAGCAAGGACATTCACTTTGCTTTTTAAAACGGCATCATCCTGTCTAGTATGCGTCTCAATATACTCGCTCAGTCCCTGGACGATGCCGTTCAACAGACCCCCTCCTCCCACGCTGCACACTATAACATCTGCCGGAAACACAGCGGCGGACCCAGACGCCTGTCCTGTCTGATAAGGTGGGAGTTGCTCAGCAATCTCGGAGATTATAGTAGAATGTCCCTCCCAAATAAGCGGATGATCAAATGGATGCACATAAATATTCTTCACGTTCCCCAGACCACCATTATTTCCCTCCGTCGTCGTGGCCACAGCCTCCTGGTCGTGGTGATCTGACTTCTCAATAAAAGTTTCTCGGAGATATGTATCTGCCTCAAACCAGCTAGCTCCATGCTGAAGCACGTCAGTTGCGCCTGCAAGTCGTAGTCTGTCAATCATCATCTGTTTGGTTGACAGCGGCACAACAACTGTGCATGAGCAACCCAAATCGCGAGCTGCTACCACTGCCGCAAGACCGGCGTTTCCGCCTGATGAGCTGTAGAAATGTAATTTCTTTCCGTGGTTTGAAGGATCGCGTAAATGTGATAGTATGAAATTGCCGATTCCTCTATACCCGCATTCAGTCCAGTTCGTTTGGATTGATGTCCCCGTTCAAGCATTGTGGGAGTAAAGGCTTGCTCGGAATGTGCATGCAACGAACCTTGACTTGAAACTACCGGAAGGCTGTAGAAAGTCCAGCTTCAGAAAGATACGGCTTTTAAGCTCATGAGTAAGTATAGTCGAAGATTGAGTGGTGACAAATACAACTGAGAGGTCTTACCATCCCGCCACTTTTGAGAATGTCGCCGACTCGATTAATGGTGTCTCGATCCATGGCTTCCGTTTCTGTGCGCGGAGAGCAGGTATAGAATCCATGATTGCGAATTGGGAAGAAAAATATATACATATATATATACAAGTCACTGGGACGGTTTCATGGTTTTAAAGGGAAGAAAAAGTGTAGACACGGTAGGTAACTTCTCTAGGTATGGGCGCGCTTATTCCCGGCTCCCTAAATTACCCACGGGGCTACTACGCCTTATGACATACGGCATAACTACACTGGTTATTGTTGAGTGCAGCCTTCTTAGTTTTCACACATATATTATAAATGCTGCACAAGTCGACGGCCATATAACATTAGCGAATACTATTATTCGCCACGAACAGAGATTTTGTAGGTGCCTCCCTTGGGAATTGGAATTGTGCACGTCTTGTTCCCTGTCCATGGTACATTTTTCCCATTCAATGTCACTCGTATCTTCCTGGCATCGACGGCTGGTAGTATAACACTGCCTTGCGTTCCCTCAGGTACCCGAAACGATATTTCATATGGAGACGATGACCTCGTCGATGCCCGTTGCCACTTTGCCTGGAATTGACCCAAGCTGGAGGTGAACCCACCTTCGACAGAGGTCAAATCTCCAAATTGAGGGGCCAGCTGCCATGTCGATCCAGCCAGGCCGGTAACAGAAAGTCCTAGAACATAGTTAATCAAGGCCGAAGTTGGACCGGCACTCCAGCCATGCGCATGCGAGATGTAAGATGCGTCGTAGTCGTATCCTCTACTGCTTCGATATCCAAAGGTTCCGTTTTGAAGGTAGCCTTCAATGACCGTGCTTTCAGTTCCGTTGGGATTGTTGATGTACCAGCCCCATGATCGCCGGATCAGATCTAGTGCTCTGTCCGGATTCCCAGCTACGAAGTGGGCTTGGATCTCGAAAGAAGAAATGAATGGGGAGATATTCTCGGGCAGCTCAGGCGCCACCGCTCCAATAGGGGTCCAGTTTTCGGTCAGTCGTCGAGATATGCTTTGCACGCGATCTTGCTCTGCCACTCCGAACAGGATCGACATACTATTTGCATCCTGTGGATGCAGAGGCGTCGCAGTTGCATTATCCTTGAACGCTCCGTACGCATTATCAAAACAATACGTATTCACCGCTGCTGCTAGATTGGAGGCTCGGGCGGTCCAATTACTAGACAAACCGGAATCATCCCCTGCCCATTTAGCAAGCTGTGCACCCGTGGTCAAGGTATGATACAGTCTATTACAAAATGAGTAATTAGTTTGGAACCGTTTCAAGAATCATGTGACATAAGAGAGACCTGCATCAACTGCGCCTCGGAATTGTTGTAGCCCTGCTGCCATCGAGCCCAATCTCGAGTTCCCGTAACATTCAGCAAGCCCGTGGAGTCAACCTTGCCGTAAATGTAATCCATAGCCTTCTGGTATTTGTCCCAGTTCAGTTGGAGGAAATTCGTATCATTGGTAAAGAGGACATAATTGTACGTCCCAATCATAGACCACATGTGGTAAGTATCGGATCCTTTCTGACTCAAAGGTGGGCCCGACTCTGCAAAAGCCCCTGTCGAAGCCTAAAGTGTCATTATTAGCACTTTTCCATTTCCAGATATTTTAATCTCGAACAAAATAACCCGGCATACCTGTGTGTTATACATGACTTGTAACCCATTCTTGACGCTTTCCAAATCCCCAATACTGAAAAATGTTGCAGGTACTGCAATTCCCATATCTCCCGGCCACACAGCGCGATCTCTTTTGGCGCCGTCGACAATTATAGTATCGCCGGGACCCAGAGTTGCATTGTTATCCCATCCATAAGCTACTGCTGGTATTTGTCGCCCGGTGTTCGTTGGCACCATATTTGTCTGTACAGTATAGGCTCCACTGTACCAAATACGGTTGAGTAGTTCGTCGTTGCTGTGGAAATAACCTTGGTAAGCGCGTAAGTTTGACCACGTTGGAAGAAACCCAATTTCCAAAGTGATGTCGTCCAGGGTAAGTGAAGCATCGCTGGAGTTAGTGGTCAGGAACACAGTCAGATATCTGAACCCTCCACGAAGCTTATTATCAGGAATCGTATAAACCCCCTTTCCCACAACAGTGATGTCGTGAACAAGATAGCCGTCTCCTCCCTTGAAGGCACCGTTAGAAGAGTCCGAGGCCTCACCAATCCAATTCTTGGCCTCGCTGAAAGCCAAATTCAAGGCCGAGTCGAGGCTGGATGCCGTATAGTTCACCGAAACAATTCCGCCAACCTCAATCCCAAAGTCAAAGACGATTTGAGATCCATTTCCAGCGAGCACATTATGTCCACTGCCTGGTTTGAAATCTGTTTGTGCTCCATGTCTGTCCAGAATGCTTCGAGGACGAACTTCACGCGTGACAGGAGCATAGATATTTGTCTCCCATGGTCCAGGGAAGGAAGTATCAGTAGGCCCCGTGCAAGTGATATTCCTCCAGCAACCTCCGGCGTCGACTCCAGCAAACAATGCCAATGCCCAAAAGGGGGCAAGCTGAATGCCGTTCAAAAGAACCATAACTCGAATCAATATGTCTCCTTTTTGAGAAAAAATTGGTCAATTGCCGCTGATTCGCTCCAAATGTGAGAGCGAGGATGTTATTGCCAATTTATGAATACGGGAACCGAATCTTGTAAGATATATGGTCAATGATGAAGAGCCCATATCCTGAGCAAAAAACCAACTATTCACTGGCGTGGTTGGTTTGTTATGGTTTCTTTTTTCTCTGACCAACATTAAATGTGTATTGCGTCTTTGGCTCGGAGTAGAAGGAATTGAAGCCATTGGTGGGAATACTGAGCACGCTCCGCCCCAGAAGCATTGTTGGATAGCGTAGTATCATTGCGCCGATCAGGAAAGTAAATGAAGCTTTCCCCGCAATCAAGGGTGCAAAAAGTCAATCTCGGCTTCCGGATAAATTGGTCTTTGTCTGTCATCTTGAAGTCGGGTCAAAGTAGTCCGAGATGATGCAACATGATAATTTCTTCTTTCCTTTGAGGACAGGGAAATGTTTGGCTGTTCTATAAATCGATGAAATGATCTATCAAAAATTCTCTAGCTAGACAATACCCACATTGTCACATAAAACTCAATGTGCTTTGAGCTGCAGAACGGTTATTCTTAGCCTCGTCAGTGAAGAAGATGCGCTTTCTCAAACAGATCGGACTTTGTTGTGCTTACTTCGCAACTTTTGCAGCAGCGGCAGCAGCCCACAAAGGGGGCGTATCGCACCAAGGCAATGTCTGCACAGTCAGGGCGAACGGGGGAACGGAAGACGACGTCCCAAATATCCTGAAAGCCTTTGAGCGATGCGGGAAACATGGAACTATCGTGTTTCCTGAGGACCAAAACTACTGGATAGCATCTAGACTCAATCCCATTGTGGATAATGTGATGATTGATTGGCGTGGCGTGTGGACCGTATGTGAAATGCTTCAAGCGTGCCTACAAATGCAAATTATTGCATGATTTCCCAAGACATACGTTGACTGACTCGCGATAGTTCTCTGATGATCTGGATTACTGGCGCAACAACTCATATCCGATCGCCTTTCAGAATCATCACGCTGGCTTCATCCTGACTGGAGATCACATCACCATCAAGGGTCATGGCACTGGGCAAATTTACGGCAACGGAAACGCATGGTATAATGTTGAAAAAAATGTGACACAGCCTGGACGACCGATGCCCTTTGTCTTCTGGAACGTATCTGAGGTCCTCGTGGAGGACTTTACGGTCAAAGATCCGCCGCTGTGGTCGCTGAACATCATGAACGGAACGAATATGGTTTTCAACAATATCACATGCAATGCAACTGCCGTGAATGCGCCGTACGGTACAAACTGGGTGCAGAACACTGATGGATTCGGTAGGGAAATTACCCGTCTTATATTTCGGCCATAGATGCAGTCGGCTGATGATTCCGTGTAACGAGCAAACTAGATACCATGGATGCAAACAACGTCGAGCTGAACGGATTGACATACCAAGGGGGAGACGACTGCGTTGCTGTAAAACCGCGATCTTACAATATCCGTATCTCAAATGTGAAATGTCACGGTGGGAACGGCATTGCCATCGGAAGTCTTGGCCAATACCTCGAAGACGCATCAGTCAAGAACGTGGTGGTAGATAATGTAGAGGTAATTCCGGACCTCAACGTCCTTGGGAGAGCAGATGCTGACTGGGATACAGATCATCCGCTATAACGAAGACATGCACAACGCAGCGTATATCAAGACGTACATGGGGGGTCGAGTCCCTCAAAGCTCGTACGAGAGCGCCGGCTTACCGAACGGAGGTGGTTGGGGTACTGTGCAGAACATTCTCTTCTCAAACTTCAACATCCAGGGAGCCAATGCCGGCCCAGCCATTACCCAGGATACTGGAGACAATGGCACTTACAAAGGGACCAGTCTCATGTCGATCTCGAATGTCGCTTTTGTGAATTTCACGGGATACCTCAACAATGTCGCGCATGATCGGATTGCCTCCGTGTCCTGTTCGAATGTTCACCCGTGCTATAACATTGATTTCGAAAATATCCAGCTGCATCCATCCCAAAATGTCTCAACATACGGCAATGTCAGCTGCTCGTACGTGGAGCCTGGAGGAGTCCACGGACTTCCTGGATGCTGATGTAACGGGAAGACTGCATATTCGTGGGAGAGGATAATCCATATGAGAATGAAAGTGAGTCTAAATGTATGTTTAGTGCCTAGTATGATGGAATATAAAATTGTGAATAAGTTGTGGTGTTGTAGAGAAGGAGAAAAGTTTGGAGTAAGTTAAGGTAATTTAGTGATGGCTGGGCCCACTTTTGAGATGCTTTGCCGCACCTGCCACTTTACGCGTCCGCGTGTCTCGAGATGTTAACCAAATAAATAATATTCCACGACCTGAAGAATATCACGATTCAGCCTGTTCCAGTCTCAGATTTACCTTGAGAAGAATCAGAAAAGATTCCAAAACATCTTCTCTTTTGATTCAAACCGTTTGAGTTGACAATGCCCCCGAGGCGTAAACGCGGCACTGTAAGTGCTCCAAAACAATCCATCGCAAACACCAACACCCTGGATGACTCCTATGGCTTACGCAACTCTCGTAGGAGCCCGAAGAAGAGGATCATGCGAATAGAGCCGGATCAGATAATGAACAACGGCCGAGCCAACGTCGCCGACCCTCTCAAGACAACGATACAAGTGCATCAGACGCAAGCGAAGACGAAGGCCATCGCGCCCCGAGCAGTCTTGATGTTATGGTGAAGAAGATGGTGCGATTAGCGATATCCAGCGAGTATGCGCGATTACCAATTCGACGAACAGATATCAGTGCCAAGGTGCTTGGTGAGCAGGGCGTCAGACAGTTCAAAACTGTTTTCGAGGAGGCACAAAAGGTATTACGACATCGTTTTGGAATGCAGATGGTAGAACTTCCTGCAAAAGAGAAAGTGACCATCACTCAACGACGGGGTAAGTCTAGAGACTGGTCGTGAATACAGACTTGAAAGTCACTGACTTTCTTTTTTTGCGATGAAATACAGCTGCGCAGCGCGTCGAAAAGCCGTCGTCAACTACAAAGTCTTGGATGGTGATGAGCACTTTGCCTGCACCTTTTCGGACACCAGAGATACTCCCGCCTTCTAAAGCCCCGACGTCTTTCCTTGATAGCACATACACCGCACTCTACACGTTTATAATCGCAATTATTACACTGTCCGGTGGCTCGATACTAGAACAGAAGCTGGACCGATATCTGAAAAGGACGAATATTGAGCAATATACGCCTGTCGACCGCACAGATCGGCTGTTACAAAGGCTGTGCAAGGAAGGATACTTGGTCCGCAATAAGGAGATGGACGGAAATGAAGAAGTCGTTGAATATATCATTGGACCGCGAGGGAAGATTGAAGTCGGCGAGAGCGGAGTCTCTGGGTTAGTGAGGAAAGTATATGGAAGGGACGTATCTGCTGAGGGTTCAGCATCCAACGATGACTTCGAGGCCAGACTGGCCCGGAGCGTGGGTGCCAGGCGGGCGCTGAACCAAGCAGCCGAAGCTTCCAATGCTGCTGCTGACGACGATACGGGACAGTCGACCCGACGCGATCGAAGAAGCACGAGAAATCGAAATGCCAGGAATGATGACGACGAAGAATATCGGAGATGATAAGGGCGATGTTGATGAAGACGGATAAAACATCCTGTTTTAGTTGTACCCTACCGTGATGAACTTGGTTCCCACCAATAGCGAATGCATCAGATGTAAGAGTCTGCACAGCAGCTCCGGGATTTTTATTTATTTATTTATTTTTCTTTTTCAATAAACATACATTAGAGAGCCTGAAGTGATCCGAATTTGAATAGATTGAGGATAACATCACGTGACACTTACGTAAACATGTGACCTTCGGCGTCATCGTCTTCCAGAGCAGCTTTTCTCGTTCATCGATATTCCGACAGCTGCAAGACAGCGCGACTGAAGTGCCGCTTGGAAGATCCGTACTCTTGAAACCATCTCAAAATGCTGCCACCGTCATCTATATGCCGGCAATGTCTGCGACAGGTGTCAATGCGCCCGCGATCAACTCCGCTAAAGCGAGCAACAGACTCATCAGCTCGATCCTTCCGGCAATTATCCAACAGTCCCATCTCGAGCTGGTCTGCTTCCTCAAATAAGCAAGCTGCAGAAATTGTGAACCCGCTTCGATCTTCTGGAAGTCAGCGAAAAGTCAGCCAAGCGCAGCATGAAGCCTCGGTTGCTCAGTATCGTCGCCGTATGGCACTCTCGGCTGCCGGCATTGTGTTGTGCGGCATATCGATGTATGCAATTGTGAAGAGCAATGCTTTTGGATTACCGGAGGACAACAATCTCTCTGAGGGAGAGGGAGACAACAAGAACAGCACAACAACGACTAAGAGCACCAACAACAGCAATAGTATCAAATTGGATGGACCGGCGGAGAAATTCCCTAGTAGTCCCTCAGTGATTCGTATACAAGGTCAAGACGGAGCCGAGCAGGTTGAGACGGGAAACAGCTCGGTCCCGTTATTTCCGACGACAATCAAATTGCCGAAATCGCTGAAGGATCAGTCGTTGACTCCCGGGCAAGATTTACCCATTGCGCCCGAATCCGAGGAAGAATATCAGTTGTTAGGATTCGGGATTCGAAGTGTCTCGTTTCTTTCTATCCAGGTATATGTGGTTGGTTTCTATGTGGCCAAGTCAGACATTGGCCGTCTCCAGCAAAAACTTGTCCAGACTGGTGTGCAGGCTCCCAATGCCGCGGGAGATAGCCCGGTTGCCACTGTGGGTGCCGCAGCAGCAGCGACTTCGCTCGTATCGACTGAGCGCGAAGCGTTGAAACAGCTCCTTCTTGATCCGGAACGCGGCGAGGCGGCATGGACATCGATACTGAAGGACGGTAATATCCGGACCGCAATTCGAATTTCGCCGACCCGCAACACCGATTTTATGCATTTGCGCGATGCGTGGGTGCGACACATGACGAATCGGGCACAAAAAGATCAGGCACGCGTGAGAGATCTGGCTAAAGCAAACAAGGACCAGCAATCTGGAGCTATAATTCGGAGTGAATTCGACGACGAGGCCTTTGGCAAGGCGATAGGCGAGTTCAAGACCTTGTTAGGTGGCGGATCTCGCAAGAACATCCCCAAGGGACAGGTTTTATTACTGCTACGAGATCAGCAGGGATCTCTTGATGCGATGTTTCAACGCGATCCCCAAGAACCTATACAATGGCTTGGACGAGTCGCGGACGAGAGAGTCAGTCGCTGCGTATGGCTGAATTATCTCGCTGGAAAACAAGTGGCGAGCGAGCCTGCGAGACAAAGTATAGTGGATGGAACTATGGGTATCGTCGAGAGGCCTGTTGGTACTGTCGTGCAAAAGGTCGTCTGATCATTCTGTACCGTCAGTCCGGATCTTTTACTAAATGTACTATAAGTTACGATGACAAGTCTACCGCTACGGATCGTTGGGAACTGTAAAAATTATGAAAGAAATCATGAATTGAATCAAACAACACTACTCAGTACTTTCCTCCACATGACGCGAGAGAATTCATCGTGCATAGATTTGCGTCAAACATCTAACGCAAATACTTCAGCACTATCTCCTAATAGCAGTCGCGACGAGCAGCAGCACAGCCCGAACGACAAGGGACCAGCTAAATTGGAAACATTCGCAAGAGATTGTTTACAAAGCACCAGCCTCCTTCAAAAGCTGAGGAAGCTCATCCTTGCGGGCCTGCAAGTCCGAGTTTCCGCCAATGTGTTGCTTGTTGATGAAGATATTGGGGACGGAGCGTTGAGAGGTGATTTCCTCCAAGGCATCCTGGATAGCGGCGCCGTCCTCTAAAAAGACATATCGGGGTTAGTCACCATATTTACGTCCAGTAGTGTTGCAAAATACCACCAAAAAAAAATAGGCAAAAACTCACCAACTTGGTCCAATTCCAGGACGTAGTAAGGGGCACCAAGACCAGTTAGCAACGACTTGGTGGATTTGCAATACGGGCAGTAAGATTTCGAGAAGACAACTTTTCGTAACGATTTTCCCATTAGCATACTATTCTTTTTGAAGAAGCAGAAGAAGATAGACTTGGAATGAGAACAGAAATAAGAGAGGGATAACTCACCGACTTTGTTCTCGTCAATGATATTTTGAGCTTTAATCTTAGCGGCGGACATGGTACCAGGTGAAATTGGGCGAGCTGCGAAGCTGCCGAAAAATCTTGCGAATAGGGATGAAATGATGGGCTACCAAGGATGGCTTTTGGAGGACGAATCAACAATGCTACCTGTTGAGAATGTCAGATGCGATGCGATGCGCTTTCGTCTTTGAATTATACGCGGCGGTTTAACATGATAAGAAAGAGGGGAACGAGGAGGGGGAGTGCGCTCAGTGTTTATATAGCGACTGGAAGATAGAGTGACTCGTACCTTCTTCTCGGAGAGTAGCAATATTCTTTGATTGATAATCCGCAGTGTTCGATGCGAGTCGCGATGTTAAAAACAGATGATTTTGTCGATGGGGACAGAAAAGAGGATGACAGATCATAAAACCGAGGTCGAGGTCGAAGTCGATGTTGCATCTTACTAATCCAGGCCCATTCCGGGCTTTTTCGGCTTTTGCGGTGGCTGCGTCATTTCTCTCTCTTCGTTTTTGCCGCGCAAACTTACTTTACTTTCCTCTCAGGTCTGCGATGATCGAGGCTGAATGGAAGTACAAATTATTATACTACTAAACTAATTCAACATAATTCAATTGCAAGGAAAGACAACGCAACGATTCATCTGATCAGACTCAGATCGATCATTCATTATGCGACTGTTTATGTATATATCGGTATGTATTCTCTCGTACTACTCGTGTAGGAGAGTGTAAAGAAACATAAACAACGGATGGGTAGGTAGGTAGCTTGGTAACAGACAAATATTTGAAGCCGGACGCCGGACAGAAGAATATAAACTTGGCAAAAGGTTGAGGCCGAAGTCAAATCGCTAAGTAAGGAGATGGATGCTCAAGGAGGAGCGAACGAACAACGCAAAATGGCTTTATAATCAATAGAATCCTGTGCAAGAAGACTACTGCAACCAGTCAAAGAAATAAGAAAGCAAAAAAAAAAAGGATGGAAAGGCGAAAGCATGGTTTGGAGTAAATTCGAACAGAGCTCCGGGTATTTAAAGATACACACAGTCGAGAGAAAAAGAGAACGAAAAGGTATTTCAAAAGGACTGGAAAGCAGGTCGCAACAGACTAGACAGACGGTGGGAAAAGAAAATTAGAGTATTTACATCACAATACAGCATCCACACCCTTTCTCCGCCTTTTCATCTTCCTGGGGCGGAGGAGGTGACAGCGCTGGCTGTATTCTCTGAGGAGTCGGCATTGTGATTGGAGGCGCTGTTTGTACCTTGGGCATCGTACTATAATTTGTCCCGCTCGTTCCAGGACGCACGAGGTCGGGGCTTCGTGGGGATTGTAGAGGCCATGACGGAGTAGGTTCTGCCGAGAGCGTGTCACCTCCCTGTGTGGCCGAGGTCTCTTCTGTCGGCGTCGCGTCCGGAGCTGGCTCGTCGCTTCGTACAGCTAAAGGTGCAAATTCACGGTCGTAAGCGGTTGGAGTCTTGCCTTCCTTCTCCCACAGCTCCTGTTGCATCTTCTTCGCATGGGTGGGGAGCATCTGCTGGTCTGGCGGCAATCGCGGATCTGGTTTGTACATCGTAGCTAGCCAAGGAGGGTCGCCTTCCGGGCGATTCGCAGACGTTGATGGACGATCGCCAGACCGTGTTACCGGTCGGTCCTTGTTCGTACTGCTTCCAGAAGTGGCTCGAGGCTTCACTGTAGTCGATGGTTTTCGACCGTTGGGAGGTGCCGACGATTTGCGGGCAGTCGTGGCCGTCTTGGTATTTGCTTTCTTGGTTGGAGACGACTGTCCTTGTGAAAGAAGACCACCACGACTTCCGGGTCGGCTGTTCGATATCGGAGGCGTCGTTCTATTTTCAAAAGGCTCCGGGGAGGCTTCAGGAGTGTCAACTACAGCGGTCTCACTAGCTCGGCGACTTGGGGTAAAGGATATGCCACTTTCGTCGCCACTGCCCACGGTGCGAGTGCGCATGCGCTGAATGGAGTACTCACGTTCACTGAGCTCTGACGTGGCGTGGTGAGGACTCGAGGCTAGGACGGGGATCCGTGAAGAACTTTTCTTCAGGGCTGGACTCTTATAAAATTTCGCCGACGAGGTATCGTCGTTCACCTCAATGGAGGAAGCGGCGATCTCTTCCGGGCGACGGAGATCCCAATTCCTTCTTTCGTTATCGGCGTCGAGTTCATCTGAGTCCTCGAAAGGAATTGGCGATTCCAAAGGTTGTCGCTGCATGCCCGGCCAGGGTTCCATCTGTTCTGGAGGGGTAACCACATTTCCATTTAGGCTTTGTGTGTCGTGACTACGGCCACGCATGCTGCTGGACTTACTCCCCGTGCGGACCTGCCGTTGAATACGCATGGCGGCTTGCTGTAGCTCCTCGCTTTCAATCCGTGCCAATTTGTCTCGATGGATCCAATTATCATCCGGCTGTCTCGTCTCACCATCCACATCGCCCTTCCAAGCATTATAATAATCCGTTGCCTCCTTGGTCATCGGTCCAATTTCGCGTGCATGGCTGTCGTGGTTATTACTTCCACGCATAGATCCAGTTTGAGACGAGGTGCGAGAGCGCGGTTTGCCATTTGGGGTTCGATGGCGATAGCCAGGTTTGTTATAGACCGAGGCAGATTCGTGAGACGAGCGTTTTGGAGCCGAAGTCTCTGCCTAGAGCGCGCATGATCGATTAGTACCTAGCTCGCACTTCCTGCCAACGATTCCACAAGTGATAAGGCCACGAAATAAATAAATGAAGCGTCTTACCTCTGGACCCAGAGGCACGGCCAGATCCCATGCCGTGCCGTTGTGTGAAGGAGACGTCAGAGCCTCTGTGGAAGATATAGCAGTGGCGGTACCAGCCATCCCAAAGGCGAACGAACAACCAATTGAGATTTATTTTTTTTTTAAAAAAAAAAAAGAATCGGCTTGTAATCTGGGCTTGAGTTATAAAGCCTGCAGACCGTCGATGCAACTGTAACAGGTTGCCGTTCGATGCACGCTGTGATCGCTCTCAAAAACGCATAGCAATTTCAACAGTCGGTGGTTGGTGAAAACAGTCTGCCCCGCCAACCCCCTGAATCCCTGGCTCTCTACAGACCGTCAGGTCAAAGTTGTTGGGCCACCGCAACTTGTCGACGCGCAAAAGACAAAAAACAAAATAAAATGACCGGCTTTGGTATAAATGCTCGTTGGGCGCAGGAGCAAAAGACAAGTACTTTAGAATTGAGCAGAAATGCAGCCGTCGTGAAACCTCGACAGATCGATAGACCCACGGGGGAATAAGGTGGAGACCAAAAACCCAATCCCAATTCTTTTCTCGGTTCCGCTCGGGAAGCGTTGATCCTCAGTCAAATGGTGTTTGGTAAACCAGCGGATTGGTGGTACCACTGAGACGAGGTAAGTCGGGAATCTCTGTAGGATTGAGTGGGATCGAGTTGCAGGCGATTTGGCACAGATTGTGACTTTATTCGGGAGATTAGATTCAATGGTGACGGGGTAGACAACCAAAGTCGCAACTCGATACGACAGAGTAGAGTCACAGTGACATGATTCCAGGGCCAGCAAGACGCGAACTTGGAAATTGTTTGGAGTATTCTGGCCAGGCGAAACGAGAGTAAGAAAATGGTCGAGGAGAGGAGTGATGCACTGATTCTCGACTATGTTTGCGCTTTCGCTCGGAAGACTCGACCGGGTGTCGGCCCACAAATGAGGAAGAAGAGGAGGAGAAGGAAGCAGTTGTTGGCAGCAGATAAAGAAATTCGGAGAGAGAATGTAGTAATTGATACTGGGGTCGAAATAGAGACCGCAGTAAATAATCAAATAATTGATGGAGGAAAAACAAAGAGAGGGAGGGGATGCAAGGTAAAAAATAAGAAAAAGAGAGCAGCACGACAATGAGACAGGTCAGGAGGCGGTCGAGACAGACGACGACTGGTAACTTAATTCATGAAATATGATTGATTAATATGGCCAGGGAGTGGACCTGATTGGGATAAGAAGAAGCGCAATCTGCATTGGACGAGAACGAGGAGAGAGAGAGAGAGAGAGAGAGTAGAGACAATCTGTCAATGAGGGCTTCTTCTTGACATGAAGTCGCGAGTTGGTCAAAGAGAGAGAGAGAGAGAGAGACACGACAAGGAAGAGCGAGAAAGAGCTGGAGAAGCTTTTCGCGGTGGACATTGGCTGGCGGAAGCAGCGACTAGACTCTGGTGTAAAGAAGCTAGTATTTGATTACCTTTGCTAACGTGCACTAGCGTCATGTAATTTACAGAAAATTCCTGGAATTACTGGAATTACCATACTCAGCCCAGCATTAATTAGCATTATTATGGGTGAAGTTTGATCAATAGTCGACGGGATTAAGCTACATTGAGTTAAAATGTGAGGCTGGTGCGCCGCCATAACGGCTGCTGACTGGCCCCAGCTCCCAATTACTCGTGGCGGAAGCTTGGCCTTGGAGACTGTATGGGACCTGTAATGTAATGCCAATACACGGACTGTATCGATACAGGAAAATACACGACTAATCAGATCTCCTACGCATGAACTACAGCTTCCTATCAACAACAGATTACCAGATCATAGGCTAGATGTCATAATCGAGCCATGAGAAGAGGCCGAGACTTCGAATTACAGTAAACAAGGCCAATTCTCAAAAAGGTATCAATTGTCGCCTATTCTATGCCAAATGAGTTTATGCACCGTCACAAAGCCGAAAAAAAGGTTTCTGTCCTCCCCAAAATGAAAGTAATAGATGGTTCGGAGAGAGGTCCATGAGAGAGACTTTTGTTCCTCCCCCACAGCAGCAAAAGTGATTTAGCGGAGGAAGTCAGTCTTTCACCGCACCATATTTAAGCGCACCTTGGAGTTTCGAGACAATAGACAGAGATATAGAAAAATAAATGATCACTGTGGGCCGACTGCATCTAATCTATTAAGCAGGCTTTGTGCTTCCTTGATCAAAGCCCGACGAGCAGGCCGTGCGTCTTCGGAATCAATACTGTCTGCCTTGAGAATTACCTGCGATAGGATCGTCTCGTTAAGAAGCTTGTGCTCGTAACTGCGCGCTTTGGCATCCGTGGGCGGATGTGACAAGTAGCTCTCGCAACGGGGTGCCAACTCCGCACGAAGATAACGCAGTAGTGCATCTACTCGCTCAACAGGGGAAGAGAATTGCTGCAGACTTGGCGCAGGAGATGGCGTAGCCGAACCACGTCCTGACGAAGTGGGACGAGCGTCAGAAGGCGGAGCGAGATTGTTGTTGTGTGAGGACACTGGTCTGGTTGGTTCTGGAAACCGCGACTCCGGAGCAAGATGTTGGGGCAACGGCGACGGCGACGGGGATTGCTGCCTTTTCTCGCCCTTTTTCCTGTTCTTTTTCTTGTCCTTTTTCTTATCCTTCTTCTTCCCACCACCACCACCACCACTGCTACCGACGCCATCTGGTGATGCCGAGTTTTGACGATAATCAATGTTGCGACCATCCAGGCTCAGGGCTTCGCTCTGGTTTCCTGCCTCAATTGCTGATGAACTGCTACTGCTCTCACCGGGTCCGACTTCAGAGACCACGCACATTATCTCGGAATGCTGCCGGAGTCCCTCATCCTTACAAGGCTGGGCATCGTCCCGTAGAAGTTTGCCCTTATACAGCATTTTGATCCGACTTACATCGGTCGTACCAGTCTTCTCTGCTGCCAAACGACGGACTTCGCCCACGGTAAGAGCTCCATCGCCAATAGCGTACGGAACGAAATGCAGCGGATACGTCACTCCCCGATGCTTCAGGAGAAGAATATCCGGTGCATCGTCCCCCGTGTAACTACCACTGACTGCAGTGCGTCCTGCCGTGGTGGTCGTTGCCGTTGGCGTTGCTGTCGCTGCTGTTGACCGCCCTCCATAAGTTCGCGGAGGCTCAACAATATCATCGTTTGTAATATAGGTATAATCGCTATCGCTGACTTGCGGCGGACCGGACTGCGCGTTATGACTATAATTCGACGACGAGCGCCGGAAAAACCCAAATGTGTCCCGCCAGCTCATTGCGATCAGAGTGACGATGCCGACGAGAATAGTGAGGCAAACAACAACGGCGAAAGCCCAAGGTGACGTGGTGGGCTCAGTGACGATCTCGTTCAACAATAGGTATAACTGGTCTTTTCCTTTACTGGTAGTCTCTAGTAAAGTGGAATACCCCCGGGTGAAAGACGACAGTTGGCGGATGACCTGCTGCGGGTAGGAGATGGAAGCCTCACCCAGAGAGGACAGAGTCACGGGCCAGTCTGGCAACAGAGTCATGGAAGCCCCCTCTGCTGCGCCGTGGCCACGAGGTTGATGGGGTTCGGGTCTAGAAGATGGGGGTTGAAGAGGAGATGGGATGGATTGCATGAAAATGGAAATATTTATTACAGGCGGGGACTGATAAATCTGTTCAAGTTTGGTGGCGCGCGGCAATGTGGGCGGGTTTATATAGGCGCTTACCAGTAGTTATACACCACCTTCACCGACAATGAATACCTACGTATTCCATCTGCCCACAGTCCACAGTTTTATGGTTTTCATCTGGTTACAAAAACGCTTCTTTGCTAGAAAATCTTTACCCATTGGGATCACTTTCGCTGAGAAAAAATTAAGGAAGCCTGGGACAGACTTTTTTTTAGACTAGGCAGATACAGAAGAGAAATTCATAATCTAACCGCTAAGAAATTATATACTCTAGAAAGCCTGATCTATAAACAGGCCATTAGTCATGCGAGGAAATATACACAATCAAAAAAAGAAAAAACTCCTCCCCATTAACCCGAGGCACTTTGGCTAGAAATAAACGCCGTGCACCGGTGCCGACATGCTCGTCCGGCCAGCATAAGACGGTGGAAAATTGTTACAGACGTACGTGTCCATTTGTCGACCTTTGCCCAAACAGACCTCCAAATATTGTGTTGCCTGCTGCTCCCTGGTTTGACGCACTGTTTGAAACTGAGGTTTCCCCATCTCGATTGAGCCACTTAGGAGCTGAGAGCTTCGGAAAGCCACCTTGTAACCATTTCGGCGTGGATGCTGTGTCAATAGTGTTTCTCACTCGATGCGCAAAGGACTGGAAAAGATTGTCGTCATCAGAAACTGCTTCGTCGCCAAAGGTCGTGTCTGCGATCGTATTTGAGGATGAAGAGGCGCCCATCAGCGGCGCCCGTGCAGAAGTCCTTGGTAGCGGCGAGACAGCACGTGAACTATTGAGAGAAGCCGACGATGATGGTGGATTAAGTCCAAGGCCACGTCCGGAATCGGTCGATCTTGACGCCAACCCAAGAGATCCCAATCCAACCAATTCCCGCTCAATTAGAGCGCGTCCTTCTCGCCATCCTCCGGTCCCGTAGCCGCCGGGATCCGCCTCGACGTCCTCGTCGTCTTCAACAAAGCCGATACCGACGATCTTCTTGATTCGGCCGTAGAGATTGAACATGGTAGCACAGATGGGAAGCAATATAAAGACAGGAAAATATTCAAAGCCCTTTCCAAGATCCGTAACGTTGATGTATTGACCTAGAAAACGATAGAATGTCGTGTCGTCACGTAGCTCCCTAGGGAGGAAAGTGAGGAAGTTGTAGGCCAGAGGCACTGTCAGTTTGGCGACCTGTCCCGCGTACCAACAAGCACTTTCCCCGTACGTGTTACGACGTACGAGGGCTCTGTTGCCCCAGACCTGAGCATCGTTGACACCTTTCAGTGCTGCCGTACACATGTACAGGAGCCAAAGAGAAGCTATAATTTGACCCCCCAATCCAATTTGAGGCCTGTCAAGATTGGGAACTAAGCTCAAGCTAATCAGACAGAGCTTGGGAGCAAATTTCTTGACAATTTCAGACCAAACGATGCAAAATGACGCAGCAGCATAGACAACGCCCAAGGCAAACCTGAGACCGGGAATAATATAAACGTATAGGAGATAACGGCCGTAAGGAGTTATAAACCCAACTCTTCGTAAGCTAGAGCCTCCTTCGGACTGGCCAAAATCCAGTTTCTTCGATGCGGTGGAATTGAGAATTGTTTGATAATCCGCAGCAGACTGGACGAGTCGATCCCACTCGTCCACGAATCGGGCTTTTTGATGCCGCGCCCGCTGCAGTCGGCGGGATAAACCGGCCAGGTATCGTTCCGTAATCACCGCAGGAACTGCAGCCGGTTCCACCAGTGAGTGTAGCGCCGATGGACGTGTGTCTGGTATACTCGTTGCGTCGGCAAGTTCTTCAATCCAATCTTCAAACTGACGAGCGGTACCCGTCTTTCGGCGCTGAAGCTGGGCCACCTGAGCCTCTACTTCTTCCAGTTCGCTGACGGCATCTGTCAGACGGTCGTGGATTTTTGGAGCATGAGCCTGAATCCGCCGCAGCGTCTCGGCGTTGTTGGCCCTCCGAATGAGCGAGCGAGGTATAGAGACTAGGCCGTGGCCCATTAGGTAGATAGCCAGTACCAAGCCCCACATGTACGCAAGAGCCATGACCAGGGAGCGGATGGCTGTGAAATCAAATCCATTCTGTATCGAAATGTAGATCAGCCCGACAATTCCACAGCAGAGGACTGTGATTTGGTAGCGGGCGTTAGAGCGCAACGAGTACATCAAGCGGCTTTTGGGGTCCCGGTATCCGGAGTCGACGAAATCGCCTAACAGGGGGAGAATTATCCTATAGCAGCAATTTCACCACTTGTCAGTTTCTGCTGGCCGTCATTTCTTGCATGTGGCGTCACGGGAGCTGCCTGGAGAAAGCATTCGTCTTTTTGAGGGGGAGAGGGGGAGCGAATTTGAGAGGCGCATACCAGGTCAAGCAGAATATCAGCCAGTACGTGATCCGCCACAACACCAAGACCGCATGGGTCGGTAGCCAGACGCCATTTGTGCCTTTGCCTTGTTCTCGCGAACTGGAGGTCAAATCTACGGGAACCAGTAGGACGACGCTCGCAGGAAGAACCAGGGCCAGGAAAACGGGGACTGTGATATATGCCGGAGTGGCGCGAAGAGTCAAAAAACGGCGCAAAAGGAGTAGCGTTAATAGACAGATAGAGATGAAGGAGGTCGTCAGGAAAATGGTCGAGCCGACCGGGGTTGCGGATGACGTTGCCACGGAGGCATAGGCGGAGTCGAGAGAGATCATTCTTAGACGGTTGGTCGGAAGGAAACGGCACGATCTTGCAGCATGATGATGATGATGATCGAACACAGGCGACGGTTTGCACACGACGAGAGAGAGAGAGAGTGGATGAGTGAGAGCGAGAGAGTAATGACTGGAGGAGTTGAGAGAAAGAAGTATTCAGCCTCTGTAGAATATGTTCAGGTCAACATGGAGATGGAAGATGGAAGGAGTGGATTGACGGCTGCGGCTGCCAAGCAGACGAGGCTTCCGCTTTGATCGACACAGGTCACGTGACAGAATGCATTGACGGAGACGTTTATTATGTAATCGAGGCGCCCAGTCAGCTTGTCGGATAGCCTAACCTCTTCAAGTTAGTCTGGTGGTTGACTCTGTTGAGCTCTTAATTTAGGCTGTGCCTCACATTGTCAATATCATCCGCTTCTGATTTTTTTGGTTGACAAATTTTGTCCCGCATCACTTGCATAGGATTCTCCTGGGATCGCTGACGGTCTGCACTATATGATGCGTCCTGTCTGTGATACACTACAATTTCTACCAGACAAACGACGTGTTTCTCGTTGGTGTTGCTGGGCTCGACTACCGCTGCCCGAAGTTAACTCATACTGGTGGAGTATTATTCCCAAGGGCACTGTCAGGATCCAGACTCAGGGCAATCCTTGATTCTCCTGGGTGCTTCACGATAGACTATGAATGGGGCAACGGTAATCAGATTAAATTAGAGTCTCTTGACATTGATGTGTACATAGTACATGTCTGAGTATTTAGGGCGTACTCAGTAACATACTAGTAACTCACTACTAAGTATAGTAAGTAACAAGTAATAAGCTTGGTAACGCCTCGTGATCGTCGGATCTGCAGCGGGAAGACATTCGCTCCGACGACACACTATTTACATAGTAGTTAGTATTTCGTCTTGATATTTAGGAATAGGGTGGAGGTCAGCCTTTCGGCAAGTATAATACATACTTTATTATACAGAGTCAGCGCAAACAACCTATCTTAGAAAACGCCATGTCAGTGCAAAGAATCACAGGAATCTAGACCAGAATTTCTTCAGAGAGCGGAGACATCCAGGAGGATCGGGCGCTGAATGGATGGAAGCTGAGCTAGCAGAGTGGGTTCCGATTCCCAATTTTTCCACTTTCCACTTTCCGGTGGCTCCAGAAACGGTCTGGAATGGAGACCGCCGCGATCTATTATTGACTTAGTACCTACTCCAACCGGACTCAGTCGTCAAGTGCCTATTCCTATTACCCAGGTACTACTACCAGTATTATTTCAGCAAGGAAACTTACGAAGAAGCAGAGTACGGAATTAGTTCGATAATTCACTAGGTCACCATACCTAGGTCATAAGTAGGCCGGAGCACAGCCCAGAGATCGAAAACCGAATAACAACAGAATGGATCCCGAAATGAGGTGTGGCTGTTTGAACGGCCGCGCTTCCGTGGCAGGGGACAATGGATTGACCACCGTTTCCAAGGTTTTCTCTTGTACGCCGGACCAGCCAAGGGAGAGAGACAGTGGATGGAGAGCTCAAAGGATTGGCCGGGGAAAACGGACTGGAACGCGCTGACATGCAGGGCGTATCTACGGTAAGTTACGCACTGTCTAGTTTGCGAGATTTTGTGTTGTGTAGACTGTAGAGGGACCCGGGAAGAAGGTATCATGGCGAAGTTGAACCCGTGCAGAACCGGCGGCCAGTCGATGTTCAGGGATCAATGAGTGGGATCATCCGCTTCAAGTTGCGAATCTGAAAAGCCAAGTGAGCGAGCAAGCAAGCAATGGAAGCGCCGCAGCTTGGGCGACCCAAGAGACTACAAAAATGCGCCTGTCCACCGTGGCCAGTGGCTCCGTTGATGGCTTACCAGGGCGGCCACTAGTTTAAATGTACTGGGTACTAGTGTGTCGCATGTCCTGGCGTAGTAATTAATGTCCAGCATGTACCATGTATCGTGTATTGGACAACGGAGAGTCTGTCTGTACGACAAAGAAAACAAAGTATGTCGCTCCAGCCGAGTAGTATCGGCAGTGCGAAACCAGCACCGGCTTCGAATCGAACAAATAAACCTCATTTCATAATTCATAATTCATATTTCGTATATCGTATTTCATAATTCCCAAATGCTGTTCAGTCTTCAAGCCTCACTCCGTACTCTGGACAGCGCTGGATGAAACTACTCCTGTGAACAGAAGAAGAGTACTGATAATAATAATGTATGTATTTTAATAGTGTATGTGCTAGTATTGCCCGTATTACTAGCCTGTAATTTGGTGGTGCGCTATGTTCCCCGCTAAGCCCGACTCGGCCCTGAGACCCAACCTGGGCAGGGCCCCCCCCAAAAGAGCCCAGTCGTCGTCGCCTACCAAATTCAATCAATCATCTCTCTCTCTCTCTCTCTCTCTCAATCATTCTTTCAAACACCAAACACCTCACTCGCTCACTCTACTCTCCCCTTCCTCTCTTTCTTTCTCTACTCTGCATCATCTTTCTCCTACTCATCCTCCAGCGTTGTCATTCTTCATCCTCGAACTGCCCCCGTTGACAATGCGATTTCGGTTCCGCGAGAGAGAGACTCTGGTCGTCTGATTCACTCCGCTCTGAGTTCACCCCGACGTTCCAGGCGACCGTCAACCTGTTACCCTTTTTTCCCCTCCGATTAACTCCAACCTTCAAATTGTTCTTCAAAACGAACGAGCAGAGAATAATAGAAAAGCACGACGAATCCTTCAAACGAATCACTTGCAAACATATCGCCTCTCCGCCACCAGAAGCCTCGCTCGTCATAACTCTCGTATCCTTCAGCAACAGCCACATCCTTGAGGTTCCTGTTCATCTGGTCTTGGATCTCGAGCATTGTCGCCAACACAAGTTTTATCTTTTGGTTTCATTTTTTTTGGTCATCCCTTTTGTTTCCTACAGCGAATGCTGTGGTTGACAGCTACCAAAGTTAGCTTGGTGGATTGTACAACAGTCGCCCGTTCGGAGGGAGGGCTGCTGACATGAATTCCGCCAACTTCGCCAACTTGGGCACCGGAGCCATGCTCAACGGCGTCAATCCGCAGGGGACCCTGCAACAATCTCAAAATGCCCAAATTCACCGCCACATCATAATGGCATTACAGAAACAAGGGCCCTTCAGCGGCTGGCGCGCTGAGGTTCCCATCCCAGAGAGGGCAAATTGGGTGTCGAACATGTATGTCTCTCGCGAGGCTGGTTGCAATCTCCCTCTTGGAGAGGGTTGTTGATTTTCGATTTTTCGATTTTTTTTTTTTTGTAAACCTCGAGCTGATTAGATGTCGACTGCTTAGGACCACATCCCTTCGATTGATCCAGCCTCGTCTTGAGATACAAAACGCTATTAACGGCGCTTTGTCTTTCGAGGAAAAAGCGTTTCGTGAAGCAAGTCAGCGGGTAAGCCCGTCGTCCTGGAAGACCCTTTTGCGTGGATTCATCAATCAAAATAACGGGAAAACACTAACAAATGTCTCCGGGCACACAGGAGGAATATGAGAAAGAATGTGCGAATAAGCTCCACGCGATCAGGGACACGAGGCTACGCCAACAAAGTGTGTACAACCAGAGCGGGTTGATGCAGCATGGAAATGCCAACGGGGGCATGCCGGGTGTCGTGCATCCGAACCAGATGCCGCCACAGTTCACCCCCCAGATGAACCGCGCAATGCAGACATCTTCAGCTCCCGGACAGATGCCCATGCACATGAACATAAACGATCCCAATATGATGCAGAAGCAGCACTCACAACAGCCGCAGCAGCAACAGGTCTTCATGTCGAATCAAATGGGACAGCAAAGAATGGCAACTGGGATGCCGCTAGTGGACGAGCTAAGCTTACTAAGTCAGACTGACTATGACCATATCTGTCAAATAACCGCTCGCATGATGTCAAAAATTCCCCCGGACGAATTGGAGAAACGAAAGGCCATCACCGCCGCCAAATTGACTCCGGAGCAAAACCAGATGGTTTCTCAGAAATATGGCGATGCGTTGACTTGGATGACGCGCATCCAAATTCTGCGAAAGTTGAAAAATGATCGAAATCAGCAAATGGCTCGCGCACAAGGCTTTGATCCCAATTCTAACGCCGGCATGGGTGGTGGAGATGGCATGATGAATGCAGGTCAACGGCAAATCCCTCAAAACATGATCGATATGCAGCGCAACGCCGCGTTGTCAATGAACACGCAGGCAGGCCTGGACCCTTCTGCCTTTCTAGGAAGCATTGAGAACATTCAGGGCCAGCAAGCAGACGGGCTTCGTTCTCAGGAGGCGGGCCAACTTGTTGTTCCTGCGAGCACCGCTTCAATGGCAACTCAAAACTCGTTCATTGATCCAAGCGGCTTGTTCCAGTCGTCGACCCCACAGCAGAACGCGCAAGCCAATATGAACCGGCCGATGAATTCCCAGCAGTTTTTGGCACAACAACAACTGCAGAACGCCCAAAGTATTCAACAACTCGGACTGCAGCAGTCAGCTAAGTTCCAGGCCCAGAATTCTGCTCAGGCTCAGGCGCAGGCGCAGGCTCAAGCTCAAGTGAGGGCGCACAACGCGAAGATGGCCCAAGCAGGAGCTCAGAATCCTGGTCAGCTAAACCAGAATATGCCACATCAGAGTCCTGCGATGCCGATGCTGAACCGTCCTGTCGGGCCGAACATGTCTCCGGCGCAAGCGGCAGGAGCACATGTCCGACCGCCTTCACGGCAACCTGGTATGAACGGAGTGCAGCCTGGTAACCAACAGCAAGCAGGGCGACCTCAGATTTCCCAAAATATCCCTCCTTCCCTTCGAGATTCACTGTCGCAGATGACCAACGAACAAATCCAAGCATTCATGTTGGCTCAGCAGCAACGTCGTGCCATACAGAACGGCCAAGCGGCCAGAACCGGGCCCAATGGTCAGCCACTGCCAATGCAGACATCGATGTCGCAATACCCCCAGAATGGCCAACTAAATGGATCAAGTCTTGGTGCGTCACTGCCCATGCAGCAGTCCCTCAATGGACTTGCTGGGGGCGTACAAAACAATGCTCTGCTTCTTCAAGGTCAACAGCTATCGCTTCAGCAGCAGCAACAACACCAGCACCAACAACAACAAGCGTTGATTCGTCATCAACAAGCTTTGATGCGCTCCCAGAGCTCCTCGCAGGGTCAAAAAATTGATATGAATGCCGAGCAGACCCGAGAGATGGATCGCATGGCTTTTCCACCGACTATGATCAATGACCGAGCGAATATGAGTGTGCCGAAATCAGTGAAGACATGGGGTCAATTGAAGGCATGGGTTGGACAGAACCCTCACGTGCTTGGAAATGTAGACTTGGCTCAGTTGTTGGATTTGCAACGCCTACACTTTGAATACACCGTCACGCAACAACGTGAAGCGGGGAAGAACATTGAACAACTTGGGCAGTCTTCTTGGCCTGGGACGACTCAGCAATTCGTACCAGGTCAAAACGGTCCAAACGCTAACACTCGACCTCAGGCCGCAATACCTGCTGCGCTTACGGTCACCCCGGAGGAAATCTTAGCTGCTCGCAAGAAAGTAGGGCCCCAGGTCCAGAACATGACTGATGAGCAACTGAAATCCGCCCTATTGAAAAACAAGCACAAGACTTGGATGGCACGGCTTCAAGCAAACGGCAACTCCATGCAGCAATTGAACCAAGCTCAGAGTCAGGTTCAAAACACCAGTCAGGCTCAACCATCGCAAGTGCCGCAAATGCCCTCTTCCACGTCTTCGAAACCAACTGGACCTCAGAAGGGTCAAGGGTCACAATCTACTCCAGCAACTCATGCCAACGCCAAACCTCAACCGACGGCATCCAGTGGTAAATCCGCAAAGAGTGGAGGTGCTGGCAAGTCGAACCCTAAGAAACGACCTCATACGGAAGATTTGACTGAGTCGCAAAATCACAAAGCTCAACTTCCTACTCCCCAGGCGCCTCCTTCCACTACGGCTACTATTCGTCCGCCTCCAAATCTCACCAAAGAGCAGATTGCAGCAATGACTCCTCAACAACGAGCTCAATTTGAAGCCCACATGAAACGACAGGCGCGTCTCCCTGTTCCAAGACATCAAGCTGATGAAAATTGGAACAATGCCTTACCAGACCAACTAAAACATTGGTACAATGAGATGGCCAAAGCAGCTTCCTCCGGTCCGGGCCAGATTGATATTCCAGCTGAGGAGAAAGCCTTGATGTCGAAGCTGTTACGAGACTCGGCTGACATGGTGTCGAGGTTGGATAGTCTGCTGCGATGGCTGATTAATATAGGTCACCAAGAGAAGAACATCAAAAGTCTTCTTTCTATGGTAGGTTATCGCCACCTAATACGCTCCCTGCAAAATTCTTGAGTCAAAACTAATCATCTGGGTCTGTGAAGCGCATGCAACTCATTCAACAATTCAAACCGACAGATTGGACGGTCAACGACGAGATCACTATCAGTCCCGACAATCTGAAGAAGTCTCTTACTTTGATGAAAAACATGTTTACTGCGATGATTGTGAAAGTCCAAAGTCAACAATTGCAGCAAGGACAAGCCCTTCAGTCTTCTATGCCGTCTGCTGGTGGGCCGCCCCAGTTAAGCGCTTCCAATTTACAGCAGCTTGAAGAAGAGGCCAAACGGGCTCGACGCACGCAGAATCAGAGTGTGCCTGCAGCTCCGACTTCCACTCAACCGCCGTTCCCACTTGGAGAGGCATCTCCGCAAGGCGTGCCACAAGCATATGGTCCTGGCGGGTTTTCTCCGGATAAATTGAAGATTCCTCCCACAAAACGTCGGAAGCAAAGCCAAGCTTCAGTGCCGACGGTTTCGAGCGGTGCGGCGAAAGCAGGTCCAAAGGGAGATACCGCGAAGACTTCGCTATGGTCTTGTCCTCATTCCGAATGTGGATATCACGTCAAGGGTTTCGCCAGCCAAGTTGCTTTGGAGAAACATCTCGACGACGAGCATAAATCCAAGGAAGAAATTGCAGATCCCTTGAAGTATGCTATGGAATGTTTTGATGCTGGACTTGGTGTACCAGAAACCGACCAAGCAGTACCCACTATGGACAAGGACAACAAACTGAAAGCCACCGACGCCCTCCTCGCCAAGCAGGATATGAAGTCTGATGGCGTGGCCCCTGGCGTCAATGCCACGCCGATGAGTCGCATTGGCACGCAGACAGACACCAAGACTACATCGCCAGCCTCAACCAGCATGACGACTCCACGTCTCCCTGCAAAAGCAGCCAAATCGCTCGCGGCGAAACAAGCCAAGGCCTCTGTGAAGTCGGAGACGACAACGAAAGGTGTTGCAGAGCCACCGGCTGTTCCCGAGAATCCAATTTACCAGGACGAATGGGTCGATTCCCAGGTGTCTCTCGACACGATCCAAGAGGCGTTCGACATTCCTCCCACTGACGATTTCCCTGGCATGGGTGGAGAGTTTTTCGATCTCTTCCTCAATTCTGACATGTTTACTACGCAAAATGAGGACACGCCAGACTCAATCGATAGCACTGGCTTTATCATGCAAACTCCGAACGACGGCGACGTTACCCACCAGGACACGACGGTTAACATTCAGGATGTCGAAGAGAACAGCGCTTGGCCACCCGGTTGGTTCTGTCATCCAGGGCCCATTTTGTCTGGTGCCAATGACGATCCATGGATGGACTGGGAGACGGTCAACAAGAATCTTGAAGCCGATCCTCTTCCGAAGAATGTATCATTCTCTGTGCCGTGATTCAGTCTACTTTTTTCACCTTCGTGGATGTATTTCCCTTCCCCCATTTTCTTTCTATCGGATATTCTATGATGTGGTTGGAGCCACGGCGTCGAGGGAAAGACAAAAGTCTTGACATGCGGAATTTTATCAATTCAACAAAGCGATCTCGAATGGGGGGTGGTTGAAACTATGGTGTTTTCCAGCGTGTTGGTCGCTTATTTTGCGGGCGTTTTTTTTTTTTCAAGGCTTCCATGCCCTTTTTCTACCTCTTGTTCTAATTTACTGTATCGCTTGGCACGCATGTATCATGAAATCTTTATGGCGAGCAGCGGGATTATCTTTTTCTTTTTTTCGTGAGATACCATTTGCGTTTAGATATGGATGGCGAGCTTTCGCGGTGTTTCTTCTTTTTTACTTCTTTTCTCTTCTTTTTTCAAATTCGCTTGATTGCTATGATTCGTCCGAAATGGCTAATAGTATTGACCTCATAATACTCGATTATTTTTGACGAAAGCTTTAATAAGCATGTATTGAACAAAGTTTAAGTGGGTTTGGCCATCCATGTATAGTTATGTAGCTTGAATTTGGTTGAATGTCCATGCAAATAATGTGACTGAGATGGAGATAGTCGGTTTGTTGGGATAACCGTAGATAAGACAGATAAGATAAGCTAGGTGGGTTAATCTGGGGAAGCTAACTAACTACTTAAACCCAGCCCAGTCTAGGTTAGTCAGACGGAAGCCCCACTGGTTAAGTTAAGTACCGTACCTGCTGACACCAGATTAGCCGACTGACTACCTCCATCTCACCTCCTTCACCTTCACCTTCACCTTCACCTGCGCTGTTCTTCAGCTTTTGAATCTATACGTTCTCTGACATATTTATATTGTTATACTCACTTTCAAATCCCATAGCTCTGAGAGCTTTTCTATCTTTCCTCCCCCCGCGTCGAGCAGAACCCTTCGATCAATATGGCGAGGCACGCGGTCATACCGTTCCTGGTCATCATGATGTTGGTGACGGGAGTCTGCAACACGATTTTAAACAAGTTTCAGGTACGTCTAGCAATTATCGATGGTTATTTGGTGTTGAGATACTTTAGAATCTGCGAACTGGAGCATTATGATCTGACTTTGTCAAAATCTAAATCTAGGACATGCAATGCGTGAGGAACTGCGATTCACCCAATCCGGCCGATCGAAGATTATTTGAGCAACCTGTCATCCAGACGTACGTGCCAATCTTCCTCTTTTTCTATCCCTTATGAAATTAGGTGGATATCAAGAGAGCACTATTAAACCAGCGTCTAACAATTACTATAGAGCTCAAATGTTCGTTGGTGAATTAGGTTGTTTCCTCGTTGTTTTCGCTTCGTTTTTGTATAATCGATTTGTGGCGCCGCGAATATCTGCAGCTCCGCTCTTCGCAGGTGGTGGCTATCGGCGTGTTCACAACGAAGATAACCATGCTTCCGAGTACCGTGATACAGGGGTTGAAGACGAGGAGAGTGAGGAATATGGGAATGGCGAAGAGAGGGAGCAGACAAACGACACGCTGATCGGCGCCCAGAATTATTCTCCACATACACCAAATACCAAACCTCTGGATGGCGGACGTCGAAAACTCGACGGATGGAGGATCTTGATGCTGGCTGCGCCTGCTTGCTGCGATATCTTGGGAACAACGATGATGAATGCCGGACTCTTGTTTGTGGCAGCTAGTATATATCAGATGACTCGCGGGGCTCTGGTGCTATTTGTTGGTCTCTTTAGCGTTCTTTTCCTGCGCCGAAGGCTGTACTTGTATCAATGGTCGGCCTTGGTGATCGTTGTGCTTGGTGTTGCGATCGTCGGACTGTCCGGTGCTCTTTTTGGTCACGATCAGGGCCATGACCTTGACGATGCTGCGAACAGCTCCAGTATTGCATTTCAATCTGCGGCAGATCTACATGGTACCGCTCGCACGCCGGAAGCTGTCAGAGTCATTATTGGCGTGCTCTTGATTGCCGCTGCTCAGATCTTCACTGCGACTCAGTTCGTACTAGAAGAGTGGATTCTTGAGCATTACGCCATGGATCCTTTGGTTGTGGTGGGATGGGAGGGCTTTTTTGGGTTGACGGTAACTGTGGTTGGGATGATCATCTTATATTTGACAATTGGCATAACGGACGCTGGGCGTTATGGTTATTTCGACATGAAGGAAGGATGGAGACAAGTTACCCACAACCGAGCGGTAACCATTTCAAGTCTTTTGATTATGGTCAGCATAGGGTAAGTTCGTGTCGTTGTGGTTTAGATTTCGTTTGGAACTTTGGAATATTGAGAAAAAAAAACTAACCTACTCGACTCCTCCTCGACTAGTGGCTTCAATTTCTTCGGTCTTTCAGTGACTAGAACCGTATCTGCAACATCTCGCAGCACTATCGATACATCTCGTACTTTGTTCATCTGGCTTGTTTCGTTAGGTTTGGGTTGGGAGACGTTTAAGTGGCTGCAGGTTCTGGGCTTTGTGCTTCTTGTGTACGGAACTTTTCTGTTCAATGATATCATTCGTCCTCCCCTCAAGGCATGTTTGCCCTCGCGAACCGACATCACGCACGAGGAGCTACTTCCTGAAGAGCCGATTGAGCATATTTGAGACGACCACATTTGTGCCTGACATCTTCAACGAGATGCTTCTACTGTGTCGACTGTCGACTGTGGCGTCGCAGTGCTGGGTGCTGGGTTGCTACAGGATGATTAACTTGCTCCTTGTACATTTTCCGTCTGTGCATAAGCGGCGTTCAGTTTATTCTTTTTATTGCGCGTTTCCATCCGATTTTGAATTGTTTTAGGCGTTCTTTTTTAGGCGCTCTTGATTTACAGCTACCGATAGGGGAGTTTGACGAATTTATATTGAATTCTTCTCTTTTTTTGGTTTATTCGTAGACGCCATTTAGGAAAAGAAAGCAATACCTAGTTGTACAGAAAGGGTATAATGAACTCAAAACTCCGACGCACAATATCATACAAGCCATCAATTTGTCAATGACCAACTATTCGGATCAACGACATCTACCAAAAACGTCGTACCAGGGTCTATCGAGTGGGGATCACATCATGAGAGAGACGTGTATTATCAGAGCAACACGTATAGAGCGCACATCTGAAACGAATTAACTTTGGGATTCTTTCTCTTGCAAAGAAATAATGATAACGTACCATTGATAGACCAAGGATCATAGAGAACCAAAAGACAATATTCTAGGTGAGACCAACGTCAGCATGGACTACTATGCAAAGATAGACAGAGAGAGAAGGAATAAAACTCACATTCCAAGTCTTCGCCTGACGAATTAAAGGTGTCCTCTGAATCGCAATGATGGGTAATTGCAACATCATCATCAAGAATCCATACCCTCTCAACTTCTTGGTAATACAACTCATCACCAACTCGTGCGCCAACGCACTAACGAGGAAAGTAACAAACATTGCGACTGGCGCTGAGAAATAGGCCTTCGTAGAGAAATAAACGTGTCGTCGCAAAAAATGATGGACGGGGATATTCCATTCGCGCGAAAACTCGAGCCAGTCGCATGAATTCCACCAATCTGAATAAAACCGACGGTCGGCAAAGCGCGTGATTTCCGCAAAGGCGCCCAGAAGGTATTCGAAGATGACGAGAAATACGAGCAAGAAAGTAATCATAAAGGGGAAAAGGAGCATGCTGGTGGTTTCGGCTAGTATTAAGGCGTAGTCGGACCAGGTGCTTGCGCTGGTTAGGCTGATGCTCGCGTCGTTGAGAACGGGGACGATGAATTCTTCGCTTGTCAAGGTCAATAGAAATATGCAGCCGAATACAGCCAGGGATTTGAAAAACACTTCGGTCCAGCGAATACTTGGCGTTCGGGGATACTCGATCTCGTAGCAGAGAGTCGGGCAAAACAAAAAGTCGATGAAATTGCCTACAGTGAGGTTCTGAGGATACGTCACTTGGCCCAGGGGAGAGGTCAATTCGGTGGCCAAATCGTCGCGCAACCTCGACAAGGGCTCATCTTGTTTCAGTTCAAAGGTGGCTTTCATGGTTTCCGCTCGTGCTGGAGAGCTGGGATATCGTACAGCGGCTGCCATTGATCCCTGGCCGGGGTTATCGAGCTCGGACAGACGCCGCTCGGTCTCGCTCAAATGTCCATTGTAGAAGGCATACGAGTGTATCTTCATGAGAATTGTCAGCGTGTGAAGCGTGAAGAACACCTGTGCTGTCCAGGTCCAGTGCCACATGAACGGCCATCTAAAAAGAATTAGCGGATGAATATTACAGAAGTTGATCTAGAATGAGAAATCAGGAGATGAGAGGAACTTACTGAATCCATAGCATGAGCCATCCAAGTTGAAAAACGCTTTGAAGCAGAATGCCCATCCGATGCCAACGAAGAAGGTTCCCACTGCTGCGGGTTATGACTTGTAGAGGATAGGCGAACGCAGACGTGGTCACCATAGCCAGATCACTGACTGCCAACTGCCATACGTTGGCCGTCAACAAACTCCACACCTTCACGCGCAGTGGATATCCCGTATCTTTGATGTTGCGTAAGACTGTGGTGACCACCATGATAAACAGACCGATCCAGAACAAAGTGAAGAAGCCGCGGAAATTGTGGTAGTCGCTTTGAGGATCGAAATGCGACACCCGCGGCACGTAGTCGATCGTGTGAAAGAGACGACGTCTGGCTCGAACCTGTTTGCGCGCGCTGGATATTGATTTCACTGACGGAGGAGCGTCATCGGGGACTGGAGTCGAGGTACCGCTATACACACAGTTAGTCGTCGTTGATGATGATAGAGATAAGACATGCCGGATATCATACCTTGAATCGGCTATTTGGTCTTTCTCTGGGGGTAAATGAGTTGTGCCTAGCTGCTCGTCGGCAGCATGAAGACTTTTGAGAGCCCGGGCTCTCAGAACCTGCGAGGTCATGGACCCGGTCGAGGTGGCGGTTGTTGACATGGTGTGAGCAGGGACGACGTGTAAATTGTGGATGAGACAGGAGTGAGATGATAATTCACGCGGACTCCAGAGGATTGGCGATATGTGACTGCAAATCCATCTTTATAAAAGAAGTCCGGTAGTTGAGTTGAGTTGGGTTGAGTTGAGCTGAGCTGAAGTTTGACGTTGAAAGTTCGACCTCTCGGCTCGTCAGGGCCAAAATTACGTCAGATTTGTTATGCTCGGCCCCCTCGGAATGCCTGAAAAAAAGTCGCAAAGTCTCAGTTTACACTAACTAGTGGCTAGTTTGACAAAAGAGCTGGACATTTCTTGGCGCTGCTTTGCGACGAACGAACGAACGAAAGAGAGAAAAAGGCTCGGGTCGGATCGAGCATTTGAAAATCAGGCCACCCAGCGAGCCTCGGTGGACGAACATTTCCGGTCTATCCTGAACGATATTTTTACCTAGGTATGTATCCGATTGGCATTACTGTGTAGTCGCTGACTCGCTCTCTGGAATTGAATAATTTACGGAGTCTCACGGATGAGCAGTCACGAGCCTCGAGTCCTTGATGTGTCTTTCATCAATAAAATTATCCATTATAATCATGTTCATGCAATCAGACCAGGTAACTACCGGGCCATATGCAGTGAGTCAGTGAGTCCGTGGTATACTAGTTCGTCCGACATGCTTTTGTACGACGGATAACCCTTCAATAACCCTAGACGTAACCCTAGGTAGACAACCTACTTCTCAAATCAAAAACGGTCGAATTGATGATAATCCCAACTGTCGTAGTAATACCATCGCCTGAGTGAGGTTTCTGTATAGACAGAGTTAGTCACTTCAGTCACAGTAGTAGTGTCGACTGGGATACCGAGGAGTTCTCTGCAAAAGGATTCTCCATTAGACAAGCACAAGAGGATATCCAGACAGTCATCCTCGTCAACAAAGTCAACAAAGACAATAGAAATCGCGTTTTGCAGCATTCGAGCTCTCCTAACCAAGAAGAGCTAGAAAGACTTACCATCCACCAGTCAAGGGAAAATTGGCAATAACTCCAAGAGTACTTTAAGCCAAAAAGTAATGGAATATTGGAATTAAAACTATTAATCAGGGGAAATTTTTGAGGCTCTTCTTTCTGACATGTAGATAGACACTCTAACGTTCTGGTTACCCTAGCTCAACTTAGGGTTAGCTGAGGCTAAAGGCAGTACGCGCCACACATCAGCCACAAGCTCTAAACTCGGGCAGTCCACACCCACGGTCGATATTCCTTCAACATTTATCCCATTCATGATCCAATCTCAACCTTCTCTTCATGAATGCCGGCCGCTGATCATTACATTTTTAACGGCTTCTTACGGCTTTTCTATTGTCCAAAATATAACCCCCCGGTATCGAGCATCCCCCCCCGTAAGGGGTCTCAGCGGCCACCATGACTTCCCGTATGTCGTCTTTCCGCATTTTGAACAACTCGACCGCCCACCACACCAGGAGAACTGACAATTACCTATTCCAGTCAAGCAATTCATCCGCAACGTCCGGTCGGCAAAGACGATTGCAGATGAGCGCGCCGTGGTGCAGAAGGAGAGTGCCGCCATTCGCGCCTCCTTCAGAGAGGAAAGCCACGACTCCAACGTGCGGTAAGTGGTTCATACTGCCAACCTCTTGCTTGTCGACCGCAACTGACAAGCATCCCGGCAAAACAGGAGAAATAACGTGGCGAAGCTGCTTTACCTTTTCACACTGGGAGAACGGACGCATTTCGGCCAGATCGAATGTCTGAAACTACTGGCATCCCCGCGATTCGCCGATAAGCGACTCGGATATTTGGGCACCATGCTGCTGTTGGACGAGAATCAGGAAGTTCTGACTCTAGTAACTAACTCGCTACAAAAGTAAGCTTCTTGAGTCGTTTCGTTGTGGGTTAACCGGCTGGCTCTCGTGCTTACGAGCGAAATAGTGACCTAAAGCATCCCAACCAATATATCGTCGGCCTCGCTCTGTGTACTCTCGGAAATATTGCATCGGTTGAAATGTCCCGAGATCTGTTCGCCGAAGTTGAATCACTCATCACGACAGCCAACCCTTACATTCGGCGAAAAGCGGCGCTGTGCGCCATGCGCATCTGCCGAAAAGTCCCCGATTTACAGGAACATTTCTTGGAAAAGGCCAAGATTCTCCTATCCGATCGTAACCACGGGGTCTTACTTTGCGCTTTGACCTTGGCCATCGATCTTTGCGAACATGCCGAAGAATTTGACGAAGGCCCGGACGACGTTCTGGAAGCGTTCCGCCCCTTGGCAGGCCCTCTCGTCAAGGTTCTCAAGAGCCTGACGACATCGGGATATGCTCCCGAGCACGACGTGTCTGGTGTAACCGATCCGTTCTTGCAGGTCAAGATCCTGCATTTCTTACGAGTTTTGGGGAGAGGGGACGCGGCTACCAGCGAACTGATCAACGACATTCTTGCCCAGGTTGCGACGAATACGGAATCATCAAAAAACGTTGGCAACGCAATTCTATACGAAACTGTCCTGACTATTCTCGACATTGAAGCTGACTCTGGGTTGCGAGTTCTGGGAGTCAATATCTTGGGCAAATTTCTCACCAACAAAGATAACAACATCCGTTACGTGGCGTTGAACACGCTCAACAAGGTCGTGGCGGTCGAGCCCAACGCCGTTCAGAGACACAGAAATACTATTCTTGATTGCTTGCGTGACCCTGATATCAGTATTCGTCGCCGAGCCCTTGACTTGAGCTTCACTCTGATCAACGAAGGCAATGTGCGTGTCCTCGTCCGGGAGCTATTGGCCTTCCTCGAAGTGGCCGACAACGAATTCAAACCGGCCATGACGAGCCAAATAGGCATTGCAGCCGATCGATTTGCTCCCAACAAGCGATGGCATTTTGATACCATGCTCCGAGTCTTGAAATTGGCCGGAGGATACGTCAAAGAACAAATCCTTTCTTCGTTTGTGCGTCTCATTGCGACGACGCCTGATTTGCAGACATATGCCGTGCAAAAACTGTATGCGGCGTTGAAATCAGACGTCACTCAAGAAGGTCTAACTCTGGCAGCTGCTTGGGTTATCGGCGAATACGGTGATGCCCTTCTACAGGGCGGTCAGTACGAGGAAGAAGAACTGGTCAAGGAAGTTCGCGAGAGCGACATCATGGACCTTTTCACCAATATCTTGAACAGTACCTACGCAACTCAAATTGTCACAGAATACATCACCACTGCGGTAATGAAGCTCTCCGTGCGGATGACGGAACCTTCTCAAATAGAGCGCGTTCGGCGATTCTTGGCCAGTCGCACGTCTGATTTGAGCGTAGAGGTACAGCAGAGGGCGGTTGAATACAGTAATCTGTTTGGGTACGAACAGATTCGTCGTGGAGTTCTGGAACGCATGCCCCCGCCTGAAATTCAAGAGGCTCAACGGGTGCTTGGGGAGCCTACAAATAAGCGACAAAGTCGAATGCTCAAGGATAAGACCAAGAGACCCGTGAAAAAATCCGAGGATATGCTGCTCGACTTGATTGGTGGTTCTGACGTCTCTGATATTTCAAGTCCAACGGGCGGCGGTGGTGCGAACGGAACGTCAACCAATACCGCAGATCTTTTGGCTGATATACTAGGTGGCGGGAATGTCACGTCGACATCCCCTGCGCCGTCTGCGCCGACAAACAACACTGCATCAATCATGGATCTCTTCAACTCCACGGGCACGCCACCACCAGCACGGCCTCAAACCCAGTCTCCATTACCGACAACTTCCACTGGTTCTCAGGACCTCCTAGGCGGCCTCGCGGGTTTATCATCGCCTACCTCTCCTCCACCTCCTTCCGCCTCCGCGACTACAGCCGAAGCCCATACCGCATTCAACAAGAACGACTTAGTTCTTACGCTACAAGTCCAACGCAATGCCAGCGGGTCTGGTGCACAAATCCTTGCTCGGTTCCGGAATACCTCCGATTTCAAGCGAATCACGAGTGTCGGCCTTCAAGCCGCCGTGCCCAAGAGTCAGCGACTACAATTGAGTGCTATTTCCAAGGCTGATCTCGATGGTGGCGAGGAGGGTACGCAGGGACTGAAGATTGCCGCAGTCAACGGGGTGAGTTTACCTTTTTTTCTTAACAATATCTCAACGTTTTTACAAGGAAGTAACTATAGAATTACTGACTTGTCAATTCTAGTCACTTCCGCCGAAACTACGACTGCGACTTCGTGTCACTTACGGCACCAATGGAGCTAGCCCAGTTACTGAACAAGTCGACTGGACCGAGTCCTGAGTTTGGCTAAAAGCTGTTGTACCTCAAAAGAGAACAGAATTAGTCAACCAGTTTGATATTTATCATATACCTAGGAAGCTGTATGGCAAATGCCGTTCTGTAGAGAAGAAAAATAGCGAAAGAATTTTACATATGCAATTACGTACGACGATATTAACCTATACATCCATGGCTATGGCTAGTTAAATTAATTGCAAATTCTTATTTCTATCCACGGTGATTATCTAGGTAGGAAGTGATGGGCTTATATATTTGATTTTTGGACGAATACCTAGTACATTTAAAAAAAACCTTGGAATTATATTAAATACATCTATACCCTGCAGATATTGAAGAGTCCTACCTAGGTAGCAATCGCGAATGTCTAGATATCTACAAGCTTGACAATTCTTTAACCAAGCATAACAAAGTGGCCATTCATCTTCGTCAAATCCCAATTTAGCAGTAAACACACACACTATATATGAGGTTTTCAAGTCGTATAAGTATCAGATCAGTCGTCAGTCATAAAAAGTCATAAACGCCAATACAGAGCAGAATGCGCAAAACATGAAAGACATGGAAAAAGGACCAAAAAACCCCAAACGCCATTCGCAAACCCTGTACACCACATGATAGACTTATCTCTTAGATTTCAAATCTTGTTATGAACGAGATAGATTGTAGGAACAATGAAAAACCGTTTCTGGTTTCTCATCGTTATACCCCCTTTTCTTCATCAAAATGTATCCCCACAATAAGAGATATCAACAAGATTCAAAATCTAATCGAGAACATAAATGAATTCCCCAAACCCAAAAAATAACCTTGGAAATATCCATATATGACTTGGCCTTTGTCCTAGACCGTTTGTTCCTAATGCAAACCCCTTCACCTTCCCTACCGTCGATGCAGTTTCCCAAGTAATGAACCGGTCAACTCAAGACAATACAAAGAGTCTTTATCTGTGGTGATAAATCCTGCATGTAGTCCATTGCCGTTGAAAAAGAAAACACCGAGCTCTCCAAGGCTCCCCCGAATAAAATTGAAAAAATCAAAACTCCAATTCCGAGAAATAAGCGGGCAAAAAAACCAATATATGCAATTAACCGCTTATGAAAGCGGGTCTTTTCTCTATTTGAGAGTCTTCTGTCGATTGTTGAGTAGTTGTGAGATTTGAAAATCCCAAGCTAATAGGCTGCTTGGCCCTTTTGCCGATTGTAGCGGTGTCCACCGTCTCGAACGAAATCGGATGGGATTTCGCGATACAAGGGTCGATCTGAATACGACGATGACGACGAGTTGGAGGTCTTCGACGAAATCGGAGCAGGTCGTCGAGTGACAATCTCAGGTTCCTTTTCCTTACTGGGGTAAGTGTAGGTCGTGGTTTTGCGACTATGCTTCGGTTTTGCTTCTGAGCGATCTCTCGTTCGCTCAGAACGCGAAGCCGGAACTGACTCGTAAGCCGTCGCAACGTAAGGCTCTTTCGGTTCTCTTTCGATTGTGTCGTAGTTCTTGTACTTCGTCTTTGGAGGTACACCTTGGGGCATTTCCGGAGTACTTGGTCCACTAGAATAACCCGAGTCGTTCCGCTCGGTACCGCGTGGACGAGACACTCCTCTTGCTCGAGAAGCTGCTCGTGTAGTTGACGATCGACTCGAGGAGACCTTGGCATCGGCTGCCAGACCAGTAACCATACTCATAAGACCGGAAAGTGGTCCCTTGGACTCAGACCGCACTACACCTTCCCGGCGAGTGCGAGGTGGGTATGGTGCAGTGGCAGAACGAGCAATTGTCGGAGCAGCCCGGCTCGACGACGACGAGACCTTTTGAGAGGCCGCGGTTGACAAACTGGGTACAGTGCGTCCGCGCTCACGCTCGCGGTCACGATCACGCTCACGCTCATGCCCGCGGTCGGCTTTGCGGTCATACTCGTATTTGGAGCTGTGACCCCGCTCTGGAGAACCGAGGTCTTCATGAGACCGGCGTGAAGTGCGAGGCGATGCTTCGGGAGCCACGGTTTCCTTGTAAGTGTGGGTTGTGCGAGGGGATGCATGGCGAGTTGACTCCGAATGACGACGTTCTGGCTTTTCAAATTCGTCGGGCCAAGCCGCGGGAGGAGGCTTTGCAGGTTGCTCTTTCTTGCTCCACATATACTCCTTGGCCCAGGCGGCCTGGTTGTCGACTTTCGCTTTTGTGTGGTCATCGTAATCACCAACCCCGGCTTTGAAAGAGTCATCACTCGAGGAGTAATCAAGGTCATCGTAGGCGGCAGACATGGGAGTTGCCTCTGGCTTCCGACGTGGAGGAGAAGAAGCTCGCTCACGGGGAGGATCGTATTCGAAATCATGCTTTGCATAAGAAGAAGTGGACTCTGTTTTGCGACGTGGTGGAACCGACTCGCGAGACGAGGGGTATCTGGTTTCGACCTCAATTTTGGTTTTGGTATACCGCGGAGGGTGAGGTTGAGGCGAAGGCGGACGCGGGGGCTGGGAATAATAGGACTGAGATTTAGACTGGGACTTTGGCTTGGGTTGGGGTTCGAAGGCGGGCTCCGGGTCAGAGAAGTCACTATCAGAAAAGTAGCCCGATCGCTCGTACTTCTCAGAAGCGTCTCGTCGGCGTTCTTTTGTGCGAGTCTTTGCACTTGCGTAATGAGACGCTTTGACATGCTCACGCTCGCCGGTTCTCGTATTGGACGATGCTGCCGGCCTCGACGTACTGTATGTATACGCCGTTGTTGACTTGGTCTTCCTCTTCTCTTCAGCGGCGGCCTTGGTATGAGTTCGCTTGGGGCTGTCGTGATACTTTGGAGAGTACGATGCCGGCTCTTCAGTGTAGAGCATCTCCTCACTACCCGTGAAGAAAGCGGCGTCGGCGGGGACTCGCTCCTCGTACATACGACCATCTCGGTATTCTCTGCTGTAACTTGCCTGCTGGGCGGCAAGGTCCTTTTTCAAGGCGTTGAGATAGACTTGTTGGTCGTACTGCTGTCGTCGTTTATCATCGCTCAAGATCTCGTATGACTCCTGAACCTTTTGAAACTCGACGATGGCCCTTTCTTGATCCTCCTTGTTCTTGTCCGGGTGCCATTTCAACGCAAGCTTGCGGTAGGCGCTCTTGATTGAAGAAGCGGTGGCTTTGCTATCGAGTCCCAACACAGCATATGGATCGAACTCGGGTATATTTGTCGACATGTTTGGTGAACCGGGGGGCGAAAGTTGGATATTGATTCAAGCATGGAAAACTGCGAGCGAGGGATTATGTGAGGTGGTGAATTTATACGTTGCGAGGGTCGTAGTTGTTGGGTAAGAGTCACTTTCTGCATCCGACCTCTTGCGAGTAGTCAACACATTCTTCCTGACGTATAGTATCCACGGTGGTCGTGAGTCAGAATGAAGCCAGAAATGACACAAAAAATTGAGGCAGAATATGCTATTCAGCAACCGGTAATAGCGATTGACAGAATGAGAAAGGCGAACAGGGATCGACTGCAACAGCCACAGCGGTGAATCCTGTGACTGTTGCGACAGATGAAGCGGGTCAAGATCGGGTGGCTAGAGAAGACGAGAGTATTAAATAGTATAGACAGGCGATGAAGGAATGGAAGTAATGTTTGTATAGATGTAGTAGAGGTGAATGGAAGATTGTTGCAGAGGTCAAAGTATGAAGAAGAGGAGAAAGAAGTAAACAGGAACAGGAACAGGAACAAGGATGGGGGATGAGGTATATTCTTCTGGCAGTGGTTACTCTAAGTAGACGGTATGTTAGTTAGTAGTATGTATGATGGCGAAGTATGGGCAGGAGCGTGTGGGTGTGGTTCGACGCCTTTCGGGGCGGGTTCAGAAGAGGGCAAGGGAAAGAAATGGAAAGAGGGACCGATCAGGAACGGTTAGAACGAATACATAAGTTACGTACGAGTGAGTACTAAATACTTAGCATGGCTCCGGCCACTCCGTATCCATCCGTATCCTTTCCGTATTCCGTACGGAGTATTCTGTGTGTATTTGACAAGCCTGTTACGTGGGTGGTGGGAGAATGATTGGGTAAGTCGGTATTGATTGGTAACGAGAGCGGGAGGATCCAGCCCGAGCCAGAACCGCTCAACGAAAGACCAGGTGAGTGGGCCGTCCAGCTGTACTATGCATGTACCGTATGTACTTGATTGTACTATGGATGACTGGTATGGCGGCGTATTACCAAGCGTATTGTAATCAACCTGGAAATATGAACTGAGCAGTCCCGTGATCTCTAAGCTCGTTTCTCTTTCCTGACTCGTGGGTCTTTTTCCGCAGAGACTGGGAAGTTGTACTATACTCAACTCGACTAGTTCAGTCTAGGAACAGCTCTCTTCATTGGATTCTGGACAAAGTTTTTCCGGGGAGGCGAACATTCTAAAGAGGCGACTCTTTTTACCAGCTTTGTCCGGTTACTGCTTACTGCTGCTGCACTGCGCATTGGCTCCGCGAGCCCTGTTGATCAGATCAGAGTCGAGCGTTTCGGAGCTTGAAGAGAGAGGTCGATTGGAAGTTAAGTTAATTCACGACAACGAGCGAATCGCGGCTTACCGGCACTGGCCACCCTGGGAAAGATTTTTAGGGAACTAACTTAAAAGGGCGTGCAGCAACTGACTGCGCCACTCCGGGCGACCCTGTGCGGGCCTGAAGCCTCGTTTTCTGTCTGCGTCTAGATTTCTTTGGCTTCCTCTGCTAGGATGCTGACTGATTATTCGGACAGGACAGGAACCAGCACTATCCGCTTCACCCGCCAACGGCCGAATATTGCTGGCCGTCGCCTTGCTTGAAGCTGACTAAATAGACTGTCCGACTCGAGAAGTCGCCTCCGGAAACTTCTTTGACATCCCAGGTCTTTCCAGAAGCTGTCACTCGACCTTGCCCTGTCTGGACTTTCATCTTGATTTGGAGATTGACAATCGGCAGGGTCAATACCCCTTCTGCACATCATCAGGCGTCAGCATTAACTACTCAGTGCCCAGTGCCCGCCAACCAACACAACCACCATCACTACTACTACTAAGACAACTACTCACTACGTACTCAATACAGGCGCAGCAGTTAGTGGACACTGAACCTGGGCACTGGGCATGCATACCCGTTCCCCGTCCACGTCTCGCCTCGTTTTTGGCACTGGCTACCCTACCCAGCAACGACAAAAGCAGCGGTGAAGCGCTGTCCTGAGCAACGGAATTGGTTGTCGTGTCCCGCCAAATGAATTGTCACAACGTAGCTTTTTTAATTTGCCCACTCTGAGCATGACCCCGGTGTGGAGTTCGTTCTGTATGCTTTACCATAGTTGGTTACGGGTAGTACTGTTCTGCTTCGATAACGGAGTCCTTCTACTAGGTAAGGGCAGACGTCGTGGGACGTGGGAACATGACATGATACGATTAATATGGTAACTTTTAGTGTGCTCCAGATCTGGACGCGTGTAACTGAGTGTTTCGCTATCGGAGCTTGCGATAGTTAAAAACCCCCGCTATTGTGTATGACTGTGGGGTTCAGCTACAATAAGTTACGACTTCGGATTGATCAGGTTCTAACAGGTTTTGTATAATCGGTAATTGCTCACAATAATGCAATGCTCCGAATTGGAGTGCCATTGGTCGATTCAAATTGGATATGAATCGATCTTTCCAAGTGTCGGTGTCATATAGTAAGAAAGGCAATGAGTTCATGATTGAGTACCCCGGAGTTCGTGAAGTCAGGGTAGGGTCCAAGGATAACCACCGATAATCGCCCAGGTTACCTACCTATCTTGGTAGGTGATAATCCGCATGGTTGAAATAATACTGGATCAACGACCGAAGATCTCTCTCCAAGGGTCCGATCGTTCGCATATTCTTCTATACCGGTATGAAGGAAGGCTCGGCGATGCTGCTGGCAGCTGGCAACGCGTCATAACCTTTGTCATTGCCCTTGACATTGCCCTTGACATCGCCCTTGACAATTGACCCATTACCGGTCATCTCATACGATAGATATCGACAATAGCCTTCGACTCAAGTAGAGAAGCGAAATAGTCCGCGTTAGTCTTTTCGGAGGAGGGTTTGTTTGGGGCGCAACCGGGGAAAAGCTCCATTCATTAACTTCAGGTTAAAGTTACCCCATCAAAAGCCGGCGGTCGACACGAGGTTCTGAAGGGCTGGGGGAGCTTTGATAATTTGATGCAAGAAGACATAGGGCTTGGGTGTTGCAGGGTCATAAACAGATTCAGCCTCACGCGATCAGATCGGATCAGCGATAGAAGAATGAGTGCTATTGATTGTTTCGTCATTTCTATGTCGAAGTCGAGAAGTTGACTTATTGAGGAGGGCAGTCAATAAGAGGGCAGGACTCAGTTCAGATTCTCTAGGATGGACTGACGTAGGTAGATTCTTCTGCGCACACCCCATGTTGTATTTTACGGATTTACAGTAATGCTGTACGCTGTACGCTACACTAGAGTGCGTAGTCGTACGATGTAGTAGTATGCACTCCGTACGGCCAGTCTGGTTTGTGGTACAGTCTGATCGACTCCCGCAAGTTACCACTTACTTACCAAGTCACCAGTGAAGTGAAGGAATCTGCTACGTGGTACAAACGACGTACAGGTTTACTCCACAACCTACTCTGGAGTGGCACAGATTACACTTGCTAGGTAATGTAAATCGGTAATCAGTCCGTATTGTACGGTAATATTTGTCTCCAAAGACCCGGGCCAGGCCCGCCGAAAAAATTGGGGGCGTTCAGAATGACAGCCAATGATAGCCAATCACTCTTCAAGAAGGCCCGCGCTTTGCCTGCGACCAGCCAAATAAGGAAGATCTCTCTATACACTCACTCCAGTGACTACTCTAGTTGATGTCTCCTTAGCAGCTAGAATATACTAGTTGGCTGGCACAAAGACGGACTGACTGAATGAATGACCTTTTTTGCCATTCAGTATATCCGAGACTAGATAGTGGATGGCGATGCAAGCCACCAGAACGTGTCACTTCATCTCATTGACTACGGAGTATACGGCTATATATTGTCCTCTGTCGTATAGGCAGGTCTCATGCTGCCAGGCGAGGGGTCTATTCCGTTCCTAACTGGCGCAGAAGATGGTCACAGCGCAGTTGGACCCTGCAGTACGTATCTTCAAGTACACATGAGCACTGATCAATGAGCAAGCTGTTAGTGAGATACCAGGGTAGATTATGGATTTCTACGATCACATCACACGCCGCGGGCAAGAAAAGATCGGCAAAAGAAGTCAAATGTCACACCCGCAATTCCAGAAAATTGCAGCCGACAGACAGACAGACAGCCTGAAGATCGACGACACTCGTCTCGAGTTGAGTTGCGTGACAGACCAAATCAGACAACGTAACTTCCGAAGGTTTTCTTTTGAAACAAGTTTGAAATATATTTACAGCCAGAGAAATGCGAGTATTCTGGTCTCCACCCCACAGAGTCCCGACGAGAAGGACCATAGACGAGGCGATACGAAGCGCTGAAAGAAGAAGACTCAGAAAAGACTCTTCAGAAAACAATGACCGGCTCTTATCGATTGGCGGGACGACCCGCAGCGTGGTCCGCTATGGCCCCTCCTTTCTCCTCCCCCCACTGCTTTGCTTCCGTGCATCACCAACGAGAAAAAAGGAAAGCCAACAAGCACGCCCCTCCATGGTTATTGCATGGTAGCAATTTTGAGTCTGTCAATTGAAGATCCTGTATACTACATGCTCCAGAGTCTGTATCGTGTTTCCATTATCCTTGTACTGCGTACTTTGTATCTGCAGGAATATCGGACTTTGAATTAATTGTAAAAAACACCAGTTAGCGCCCGTGTAGGACTAAATTATTCTATTTGACAGGATAGTCTAATTTCTATAGCAGCGTGGTGCTTCCGGGGGGTGAGGCGGTCATGCAGCCCGGTCATGCACCTTTTTAGCTGCAAGCTACCCTGATCGAGTCACAAATCAGGGCTTCTGGGCACGCCAATAAAAACCAATAGAGGCTCCCTCGTCTTGAGTAGTAGATGAATAGGTGAAGCCACAGGTCAGACGATGGGGGTGATCGTTATGTCCGAGAGTCTGTGCAATAAGTAGCTGGTTGATGTATAGGAATATAAGCTGACAAAGTGTGATATGTTATTTTCTCGACGCATCGCACCAAATAAACCCCCAACCGTCGTTGACGCTGGAGGGTGTGTGATTCGAGCCCTAAGAAGGCAACGCAGCGCATACAATGTGCCACCATGAAACCTTTGCCGTGTCCGGCGCTTGATGACTGAAAACCGGTATGTCACACTCAGATGTGCTCAACAGCATTGATTTTAACAGCCTGCACCAGATCAAAGAGAAAAAAAAAAATTATACTGTCATCTGAGAGCATCATCACACACTGGCAGGTTGATATCAACTACAATAGGACGATTGAATATCTTCCCGCCCACAAACGGCCAACTCTTGGCTACAATAGCAGCGTTGATAATGCATGTTTCCTTCCGCAAGTTGTCTGTCGATCCAAGGTCAACTGCGTGCTTGTCGCGATCAGACTGCACGCCCCAGATGCTCGAGTTTTCTAGTGCTCGCTGTTTCTTACCAGTCAAGTCAACAAGGTTCTGCTTCTTGCTTCCCCGGTCAGGAAGAGGTTCGATATCTATTCTCTCGTCAGCAACTGGTGACGTGGACCCGTCAATCTTGACAACAGTCTTCTTGACAGTCTTCCACATCACGCGTTCATATCCTCCCCCTTCATGAACATGGCCACAGACAGCCAACAACGGTCGCACACGACTTAGTTCATCGAGCAATTGGGGACACCCAAACATCCCGCCGCCGCTTGAAGGCGAGCCAGCCAAGTGGTTATCTTCAGTTCGTCGATCACAAAACCCCAACGGCGGGGTATGTGTCACCACAACGTCAGAGTCTAAAGGTATTTGGCTCCATAACCGACGACCTTCTTCTGAAGAGGAATATCCAAAGGCCCAAAGACCTGTGAAACGAGAGTAGGGTGACCCAAAGACCTTGAACGTGGTGCGAGGACCACCGGGCCGCGTCAATTTGATCGTGGCAGATTCGTGGTTCAGATAGACAACATTAGCCCTATCCTCTGTTCCTTTCGTAGACTCCAGCAACGTAGATACTGCTTCTTGTACCGCTATCGTATCATCATGGAAATGTGATCCGTGCTTGGCACAAAAGCCCGAATCAAGGGAAACATCATGATTCCCTGGACGTAGAAAGAGAAGAAAACAAGTAAAACTCAGTAGCCGCATCAACATCACAAGTAGTCTCTTATTGAACCAAGAAGACCAGTGACTGACCAGCTATAACGATTTTGGCCTCGTAATCAGCCTCTTCAATCCATTTGAATGTGCTCTCCAATTCGGCCTTGGTCCCTCGGTTCGATAGATCGCCTGCATGTATCAAGACATCGCCCGCCGGTAACTTAAATCCAGCTTCTGCAGGGAGATAGCCATGCGTGTCGGAAACACAAACGATCCTCGTCTTGCGAGAATGATTCATCTTGCCTTGCACTATTTGACCCTCATCATTCCTGTTCTCTAATGTTCTCTAAAGGTAGTCAAGTTAACTGGCCAAGGCAATAACCCTAACACGGGACCCACCCACGCAGAATAGGGCGACGTATCACGTGACTACCCAATCCGCAACGAGGGCAAAACTAGGGCTCCAAGCCCTAGCGCACCAATTTTGCCGCTAAGAACCATCTCCATCAAGCGAAACCTCTTTGAAGGGCCTGTCTTGCAACTCCAGCCCGACAATCCCAATTGCGCCAACCACCAGCCCTTCGACTTTGCTGGATTCTTTTCGAAAATAAATCCGGTGAAAAGAGCAGGATGTCCACATTCGAACCAGTTGTACGTTTCACAATTCCCGCCTGTTTTGCAGAAGAAGCCTTTGAGTGTCTTTTTTTTGGTTCTTTTCTATGACTTCTTTGCGGTCTTCGGCAACGCAAATAGATATGTCGGATGAATTGAAAGAGGACTCTGAGAGCAATCGGCATGAACACAAGCAGAGAGAAAGCGCAAAGGCTGATATGATTTTCAATGTCTAGGTCGTTATCGACGGCAAGGGACACCTCCTGGGTCGCTTGGCCAGCATCGTGGCCAAGCAGTTGTTGAACGGACAGAAGATTGTCGTCGTTCGATGTGAAGCCCTCAACATCTCCGGCGAATTCTTCCGTGCTAAGCGTACGTACACTTTCTTTCTTCTTCTTGATTTTCGGTCATGTCGATTATCACGCATTTGGCATCTTGGAGAGGTGATGGGAACGACATCTTCGTCCCTTAAAAAAAAAAGATCGAATTGCATAACTCGGCAAATGCGTATGATCGCAAAGCAAAGAAAAAATATACTAACTGATCCATGTCTATAGTGAAGTACCATGCCTACCTTCGCAAGGCCACCCGTTTCAACCCTACTCGTGGTGGTCCCTTCCACTTCCGTGCCCCCTCTCGCATCTTCTACAAGACCGTCCGCGGCATGATTCCTCACAAGACCGCCCGTGGCGCTGCTGCTTTGGAAAGACTGAAGGTTTTCGAGGGTGTTCCTCCTCCTTACGATAAGAAGAAGCGTGTCGTTGTTCCCCAGGCTCTGCGTGTGCTCCGCCTGAAGCCCGGTCGCAAGTACTGCACCGTTGGTCGTCTGAGCCACGAAGTTGGATGGAAGTACCAGGATGTTGTTTCCAGGTATGTCCTTTTTTCCTCTTTCTATTTTTGCGCCGTCGATTCCGGGCATGAAATATAGTCTGGCAATGGCATTTTAAACAGGTCACTCGTGCTAACGGATTTAATAGACTCGAGGAACGACGAAAGGTCAAGAGCTCTGCATACTACGAACGCAAGAAGGCTATTCGACGACAACTCGCCCAGGCCCAGCGAACCGCAAAGGTTGACGACAAGGTCAAGAGCCAACTGGCTGAGTTGGGTTACTAGGCGGTTTCTGTTGTCGGGGGCGGCTGCAGGGCAGAGTGATATGCCTGGAACGAAAGTGATTTTAACAGACATTTTTTTTTCCCTCAAAAAAGAAAAAATGGGGAGTCGCCAGTATGATAATACCAATTCGGATCATACAGGTGATTCCGGGTCACTTTTTTTTGTTCCATTCATTTTTAATCTCATTTGATTATGAATTAAAAAAAAATTAACGTCATCATTTTCGAGCGAATCAGGACGTACTGATATGGACTTGTCGACACAATCTGGGAAAGTCATTTTCTTCTTCTGTTAAGGGAGTCGTCGTTCCGGATCATAGAAGACATGAGGATATTAGTATGGCACGGTGCTACCTTGAAATGTTTACCACCTTTTTACTGTGGCGCAATGAATAATTGAAAGAAATTCTGAAGTTCTATGTCTGTCTTATTATTGAGTAGATGCTTTAATAGAGCAGTATCGCAGAGCGATAAGTCGGAGTAGCAAATTATGGTAAGGAAACTGGGTCGCTGCGTTTTTTGCTTAGTCGGTAGGTAAGCACAAGGATGGGATGAACCAGGCCAATGTCTAGCATGGATATTGCGGCAGGCCGGCTTTTACAACTTTAATGTCCACCTTTTCTCTTCGTTCGAGCGATGCGGTACTTTCTAACGTGGATAATAATCGTTGCAGTACATGCCTCTACTCCTTTGTGACGGATCTAGACAGAGAGACATGAAAGATGTACCAGGCAAGACCAGAAACCTCAAAAGACAGCAAAGCGGAAGTCAGGCTGAACTATACTGGTAACGAGTATTCGATTGCCCCGTACATTTCTTGATATCAGGGATGCGGAAATCTATGAACTAAATTACTGGATGGCTAGGAGTATTACAGCGTGTTTTTTGAATAATCACTTGTTGGGTTATATGGCTTTTGATAGGTATTTGTCTTCTTTCCCTAACTTTAAGTTCACCATGACAATACATCAAGCGAGTCGCATACAAGACGTTGATATTCCAAGAAAGGCCGCATTAAACTGTTCAGCAAAACTGCACTTGATATGTCATTGCCAGAATGACCACAGGAAAATAAAATTCATGTTCTCCAGCATCGCAAATGAAAAAAAAAAAAAAAAAGCTAGATAATCCATCCATCCTGTAAGCAGACATTGGAAGCAATAAGGTTGCAGGAGTGAGAGCACACTCATGCTTTGAAAGTAGGTGTTTATGCTCCCTTTACCAAGCAGACATCAGGGGCTCGGGGCTGATCTTGTGCAACGAGTTCGGCCGACGATCCAAACGGATTACGACCTTCCAATTGCCCTAATTCGAGATCTTCCGACACTGATCTGGTGGTGCCCTGTGTGGTGCCCTGTGCGTTTCTTGACTCGACTCGCTCCCTCTTCGTTGTGCATCTCTTTCGTACACAACGAAAGACCTCAACGATCAGTATGATAATGAACATAAAGACAACCATGCACCCGAATAACATTAATATAAAAAGTGGGATTTCGTAAAAACCATCGTCAGCCATGGTGGTTTGCGGCGCTTTGTTGTATAGTTCTTAGCTTGAAGAGATGGACCAGTTCTGATTTACAAGTTGGTCAGCGTTCGTTTTTCCAATATCAAGTAGCTGGACGGTAAAATCTGTAAAATCTGGAAATATTCGAGGCTTCCAGTTGATTTGAAATTTAAGACGAATAAAGGTTACTGAATAAAAGCACGAGAAAAAGTTGGAGATCATGGGCAAATTCAGAGCATACCGTGCTGAGCCTTCCTGAGGGCTTTGAATGTTCTTGTAGGTAGTTTATTGCAATGATCTTCTTTCTTCTCAAGGATATTTTGAAGTTGGACTAGGTAGGGAGGTAGGTAGCTAGTTCAGGGGTTGGCATTTGAATTTATGCTTCTAGATACAGCGAGACAACTTGCAGCCTACAGGCAACGAACCATAGATTCCAAATTTGGTTCATGGGTGCCTTGTCTGACTCCCATTTCTATTGCTGGATTTCTCTTGTGAAGGAAAGGTAAAGATTGACAAGAACCGTCATTATGAGAGGCAGGCCAACGAGGACTTTGGTGTCGTCTTCCATGCTTTTGAAAATGTGGAATAAACAAAAGTACGTGAAAGGAACACCGATAATAACCAGCATTGTACAAGCTATTTGGACCTGCGTTTCCAAATTATATCGACGTATGAAGTTTTGTTGTGGCTTCATGGTAGGGCTTGAGAAAACAGACTGGGCTCTAGGCACAGAACAGTCAGCGTTCCAATCTAAACATCGAATAGGCTCTGCATATACCTTGGCGGATTGTTCATTCTGGGCTGTCTTGGTATTTGCCGAGTATTCGACAGTGTATTGTGACTTGGTGGGTGTTCGATGCGAGTTTTGAGTTAACTGGCTTCGTTCTCTGTAGGAAGGGGGTTTGTCGAAATCACGACGGCGTCCACGGATCAAATAAATGTATCTCACGGCCTAGTTACAAAAGCCATAGATAAAAAATTTCGACGACATGAGTATCACCAACGTCATATATTTCCACATACAAGACAGAAGAATTGCCTCGTGGTCATGGAATAGGACCGCAGACATCTGCAACCATGGTTACAAACAGTTGCTGCCTGGACCAGCCAACACCAACCGAGTTACAAGCCTAAATTGCTGTAGTTTTGCAAATCCAAATCTGATGATAAAGAATACTTGATGTAAATATTGCCTAGACCTATGGAAACATAGGCTATGAGAACCTTCTCAAGGGGTCATCGTGATGTATCTCCGCATATGCTGCCTATTTCGCCTGGTCTACTCTGTACATCCATCATGACCGAAGCAAAAGTAGTGGAGATTGCTCAACTTTGAAGAAAAAGGCTCTGTAAGTCAGATATTCTGCGAATTACATCGAACAAGGTATATAATGAAGTCTTCAAGTTGAGAAAGAGAATCACGGAGATCAGAAAGAGTCTAGTATTTAAAGATACGCTAGTACAAAACTAGGTTAGCCGATCGGTCTTTTCCCCGGAAAATCAGATGCTTTTTTCATGCCTGACCAATTAGGCAATCACAGGGCAGTCCCCTCCGCCCCGGTTCCAGTGCGGAATGACACGCGGAATGAGAAGAGAACTCCAAGAACTCAAGATGGACTGGTTCTCTCTTCTTTCAGACTATATCATATGCTGGGTTGAGATCCTTTCGTCTCAACCTTTCACCTAATAAATCTCATAGACACGCACTGTATATAGTCCACAAAACCGGTCATGTCTTCTGCTCACTCTCGGCTATCAGGGCTGCTTGGGCATCTTCTACCCTCGGCAAAACGAGAAGAGCATCAGAGAGTCGTCAACTATCATACTCTCTCACCAACATATTTTCTTCCCCGGGCAGCAGCTATTGAGCCTGATGTATGATTGTCCTCCTGTAGTCTATGTTTCTTATACAGTTGACTGATTGACTGATTGACTGATTGGCTGATCTAGGCTGAAGCCATATACCATTTGACGGCCAACAACAAGGTCCTCAGACGAAGCTATTCAGAGACCGCAGACCGCGCCAGAGGTCTTGCCTACTATCTTAAAAAGCTCAAAGTGAAGCATGTGGGTATTCTAGCCCCAAATACTCCAGCTTTCCTCGAGTCAATATTTGGTATTGCGGCTGCTGGCTGCATTAACATTGGTAGGGTTTCTGCTTCCGAAGGCTGAATTGCAATGTAGTATGGTTGCTGATGAACTATGAATCCACGTAGCGGTGAATTATCGCTTGAAGCCAGAAGATATCAACTACATCTTTACGCATTCTGATGTAGAGCTCATCATTGTGGATGAGGAGTTTGTCTCTCTTCTTGATTCATTCAGAAAAGAACACCCAAATATACCAATCCTGATTGATACAGACACCGATGCAACAGAAGGAGAACTGAGTGGACCATTTGATGCTGCCATCTTGGAAGGGTTGCAGCACGACAAAGCCACCGGCGCCAAAGGATGGAGTGGACTGCAGGCTCAGGCTGACGATGAGAACTCGACTATTGCCCTCGCCTACACGAGCGGTACTACTGCCCGTCCAAAGGGTGTAGAGTACACTCATAGAGGCTCGTATATGGCTGCAATTGGCAACGTTATTGAATCAGGGCTTAATTTCCACCAGGGACGCTGTCGTTATTTATGGACTCTACCAATGTTCCACGCAATGGGTAAGATTTCGAAAACATATACGGTACACGATCAAGAAGCATATTTCTCACAAAACATCTAGGTTGGACATTCCCCTGGGCTGTTACCGCGGTGAGAGGCACGCATTATTGCTTGAGAAAGATCGACTATCCCTATATTTGGCATTTGCTCAAAAATGAGCACGTCACGCATTTCAATGCGGCTCCGACTGTCAATACGCTCTTGTGCGCAGCCAAGGAAGCAGAAAGACTCCCTGGTCCAGTTCGGGTTACCGTCGCTGCTAGCCCGCCATCGGCGCATCTCTTTGAGCAAATGTCGGATCTCAATCTCCATCCCGTGCATGTGTACGGGATGACAGAAACGTACGGTCCTATTACAAAAGGATATCACATGCCTGCCTGGGATACGTTACCTGCCAAAGAAAAATTTCAGAAGATGGCCCGCCAGGGTCATGGCTTTGTGGCAAGTTTGCCGGTTCGTGTTATCAAGACTGAAGTGCCCGAAGGCACCATCGTAGACGTGCAGCGCAATGGCCTTGAGCTCGGAGAGATTGTGTTCGAGGGCAACATTTGCGCAAAGGGTTACTACAAAGACCCGAAAGCAACGGAAAAGCTCTTTGCGGGCGGAGTGCTGCATTCAGGAGACCTAGCGGTTTGGCACTCGGACGGGGCCATTCAAATCATGGATAGGGCCAAAGACATTATCATAAGTGGTACGTGATGATCTGCCTCTAAGTCTCCATGAAATTATATGACTGACTCGTCGAATAAAGGAGGCGAGAATATCTCCTCTGTCGCTTTGGAGTCGATGCTCGTTACTCATCCAGACATCCTTGAAGCGGGCGTGGTTGCTGTGCCGGATTCCCATTGGGGAGAGAGACCCAAGGCGTTTGTTACGGTAAAGTCAGGCAAGTCTGTTGAAGGATCAGATATCATTGCGTGGGCAAAGAATACGAGCGGAATTAGCAAGTTCATGGTTCCTCGTGAAGTAGAAGTCGTTACAGAGCTTCCCAAGACGAGCACGGGGAAGGTCAAGAAAAATGTTCTCCGAGAATGGGCCAAGGGAATTAAACGATAGCTTTGAACGGGTTATCACAGGCCAGGACGGACATGAGCGAGACAGAATTATGTGTTGTTATGGCAATAAAAATTTCAACAACACAGTATCGTCTGCCTCAAGATTTCTTGTACTGAGCTAGGTACACACGAACACATTAAGCTATCTTAACCGCCACAAGAATTTATAGAAATTATACTTAGAAAGCCATTATGAAAATCATTACAACAACAGCAAGACACTGCAGCTGACAAGGAAATATTGTCCTAATGCCCTTAAAGTAGCCCCCTGTCATTTTCAGCTGACTTCGTTCTGTGGTGGTAAATCGTTGAATGTGGTTGGTCAGGGACAGTGTGCTTTAAGTAAGTGTCCCGCATCCCACCTTGCGGCTTGTGCCTAATGTGCTTTCTCAGCCTTCCAACTTTCTTGTGTAATCTTGAACACAAGCCTTCTCAGGATTACAAGACTCTTTTCATCTCCAGCTTTTTTATGTGTGCATGAGATACTGAAATTCCTGCCACTGTGGGCTGGGGCCTTGTTCTATTTGATGACTTGCTTATGTTGTTGTGTCTCCCGGAAAAAGCCATCTCTGTTCCATTTTGCCGCTGACTGACCTCAAACTCCTTGCCCCTTGACAAATCTCTTCACACACACCACAACAGCCAGCAACAGCATCATCATCTCAAAGTGTATTAACTCAAGGTTTGAATATTGTGTTCAGGCTGCAGTTATTGTCTGTGGTAGGAGTCATCCAGTCCACCTCATCCAGAGGCGCAAAGGGAACAAAGGGATCAGACGACATTCATCGCCCAGGGAATGCGCTGACCATCCAAGGCTTGAAGGGGAAGGCTACATCATTACAAGCTCGGCTTCTAATCAAAAACAGCCAAAAGCGGCCATTTTCCCATCTCCGAGAGCTTCCCCGGGAAGTCCACGACCTCTGATCTATCAAGAAGTACAGAGATCATCCGTTCCGCGAAATGAACCGTTCCCGAGCTACTTGTTCTTCGAGCAAGGCGCCATCTGAATCATCCGCGTCCAGCTCCCCCGAACGCGCCGCCGACGATGACACCGATTTCTTTGCCCAGCAGAACGATTCCCAGTCGTCTCTTGGAGTGGCGACCTTTCGCGAATCTACGGATAGCAACGACTTTAACCTCATACTTCCTCCGATTGGACACTTGCCTCCGGAAATCCTGATATCCATATTCTCAAAACTCAACTCACCGTCAGACGTGCTTCATTGCATGCTTGTCTGTCGGAAATGGGCCGCAAATTCTGTTGGTATCCTCTGGCATCGTCCATCGTGTAACCGAACCGAGAACCTCCGGAGCATCGTGACATCGGTCGGCAAGCGGGAGAGTTTTTTCCCATACTCCGAGCTGATCAGACGGCTCAATCTGACGAGCTTGTCTTCGAAAATCACGGACACCGAGCTTTCAGCCTTTTCGCATTGCAAACGCATCGAACGGTTGACGTTGACGAATTGTTCCAAGCTGACGGACGATGGCGTGTCGAATCTGGTGGAAGGAAATCGCCATCTACAAGCCCTCGATGTTTCCGAGCTTCATTCGTTAACGGATAATACACTCTACACGGTGGCGCGGAACTGTCCACGTCTACAAGGGCTGAACATAACTGGTTGTGCTCAAATAACGGACGAGCCGCTAGTAGTGATATCCGAAGCCTGCAAACATTTAAAAAGAGTGAGTCTAATGAGTTCAATCTCTCTGCTAATATCAGTGTTTCTCATCCAAAACTTGGAACTGATGGGTTTCTGTAGCTCAAATTGAATGGAGTGCACCAAGTGACCGATCGATCCATTCTCTCGTACGCGGAAAAATGCTTGTCAATACTCGAGATTGATTTGCACGACTGCAAGCAGATCACAAGTCGGTCCGTGACAGCTCTACTGTCCAATTTGCGGAACATGCGGGAACTACGCCTGGCTCAATGTGTCGAAATTGATGATTCCGCTTTCCTCCGACTCCCTCCTCATTCTCTCTTTGAAAGTCTTCGTGCATTAGATCTTACTGCTTGTGAGCAGATCAAGGATGATGCTATCGAGCGTATCACTGATGTGGCACCGCGGCTGCGACATCTAGTTCTCAACAAATGCCGCTTCATTACCGACCGTGCCGTTCTTGCGATCTGCAAGTTGGGCAAAAACCTGCATTTAGTGCATCTGGGTCATTGCTCTCAAATCACAGATTCTGCCGTCACCCAGCTTGTCAAATCTTGCAATCGCGTCCGCTACATCGACCTCGCCTGTTGTAATCTACTCACAGACGCCAGTGTACAGCAGTTGGCAACCTTGCCAAAATTGAAGCGCATTGGTCTTGTAAAATGCCAAGCAATCACGGACTGGAGTATACTAGCCCTTGCTCGGGGACGGGCGCTTCCTCACACTGTCGTCACCCCTCCAAGCTGTCTAGAGAGGGTACATCTGAGTTATTGCGTGAATCTGACCATGGAGGTACGTTTGTCCACATCGAAACATTGCCGCATTTAACAGCCTCGGAACTAATTCTCGCTTTTACAGGGAATCCATGCCTTGCTCAATTTCTGTCCCCGTCTTACTCATCTGAGTTTGACTGGAGTGCAAGCATTCTTACATGAAGATCTCACTGCATTTTGCCGCGAAGCTCCCCCCGAGTTCACCCAGCAACAACGCGAGGTCTTTTGTGTGTTTAGCGGCGAAGGTGTTGCGAAGTTGCGTGACTATCTCAATAAGAATGTCGGGCCTTTCCCGTCGGAAACTGAAGCCACCATGTACGACGACGAAGATGAGCTTGATGAAGAAGAAAACCAAGTCACGGGTCTGATGAGCGCAACCGTCATTCGCGATGATGACGATGACATGGGCGATAGTGTTATCGAAGTTGGCCCACCCATTGGCTAAAATAAAGCTGTGAGAAAGTCAGACAAACTATTATGGCTGACGAGCAATGGATGACCTGGCGTGGAGTTCTACACAATATCCGACAATCCTCAATTTGCAAGACCGGTTAACCATGGCTTGCAATCCCTCCCTTCGTTTTTCCGACTGCCGCTCATGGGATATCAATCCGCCCTTCGGGTTTTGTGATGTTTCGCCGGCTGTAGCAAGCTTCATGTCCCGTGCACTATCATCAAACGGGACTGGACCATGTTCTTATGCTCCTTTTTTTCAAACTGATACCCACATCAGATTCATAGCGACTTGATTGTTTTGATTACGACTGGAAGCGTCTGTTTCTGCCTCTCTCTCTTTATTCTTTGGTTTATTCTTTGACTTATTCATTTTTGGGAGAAATTGGTTACGACATGCCTCAAGGACACGGGAAAGGAAAGGCATGAGGTGCATTGCGCAAATAGATATTCTACTTAGCATATTCAATGAGATATATGATAGTTTTTTCACCAATGTCGGTGGTATTACAATACAATACAGTATTACAAACTGTAATCCATAAAATCCGCTGCTATCATTGGCTTAGATAGCATTCTCCGCACGATAGGCGTACTGGGGCTGTAACGAATACAAAGATAGAACGTCCCCGCTCGTGCTGGGAACCAACGACAACTTCCTCTTTTTCATCCTCTTCTTCTCTATAATGCGATCGCTTCTCGCAACAATGGAATATCTCGCCAGCTAGGCGCTATATCGGGGTCCAAGCAAAATCTACACCCAATCCTCTGCTACTAGAGGAAATGGCTCGCTCTAGAAAAGGGCGCTGGAACCCCTTCGTGTTCTACCGCGTCCCTGTAACGATCGTCGTGACGCTTCTATACCTGGCTCTGCTCATTCCACTTCTGGTCGTTCACAACACTCTACCTGCAGTGCCAAATACTGATCCCGAAGGATTAGACTTGAACGAAGCTTGGCAAGATTTACAGCACCTGACGAATGGATATCATCCTTACAACTCGCGCAAAAACGATGAGGTGCGCAGTTGGCTGTTAACTCGCATTGACGAGATCATCGCAGCCAACGCCCAGCATGCGGATCGGGAAGAGGCTTCACGAACATTTGTTTTCGACGATAATCAATCGAACTTGACTATTGCAGACTCGAGTCTGGGCGTTTACTTTGAAGGAACAAATGTGATTGTGTACATTCGCGGACGAGACGACGACAAAAGGGAATGGTGGAATGAGCCAGGTCTCAGTCCCTCGGGAAAAGGTGGTGTGCTCGTCAACGCCCATTATGACAGCGTATCTACGGGCTATGGGGCCACAGATGACGGTGTCGGAGTCGTTTCGTGCTTACAGCTGCTCAAGTATTTCACAACACCGGGCCACGAACCACTGAGAGGCCTAGTGGTTTTGTTCAACAACGGCGAAGAGGATTATTTGAACGGTGCTCGGGTTTACAGCCAGCATCCTATATCTAAGTTGCCGCATACTTTTTTGAACCTGGAAGGTGCTGGGGCTGGTGGCCGGGCTGCCTTGTTTCGCACTTCCGATACCCAGGTCGCGAGATTTTATAAGCGGTCACCTCATCCTTATGCGAGCGTGTTTTCTGACGCTGCCTTTAAGCTCAACGTTATCAGAAGTGAAACAGATTACGTTGTCTTTGAAGGTGACTTGGGCTTGCGCGGCTTGGACGTGGCTTTTACGGAGCCTCGGGCAAGATATCACACTAATCAAGACGACACCAGACACACGAACCCGGAGGCACTTTGGCATATGCTATCTGCCGCCGTTGCAACTACCGAGGGCTTGGTTTCTGATTCGAGTCACGATTTTGAAGGTCGCCCACGCAGCCCGGGCAAAGTACCCAGTGGTACTGGTTCCGGAGCCGTTTGGTTCGATTTGTTTGGGTCGTTATTTGTCGTTTTCGAAATCCATACGCTTTTCGCTCTCTCCGTCACTCTGCTCATAGTTGGCCCTCTTACGTTGCTCATCACGAGCACCATCCTTGCCAACCAGGATCGTATGTATCTTTTTGCGATCTCTGCCCCATCAGACGATGGGTTCGGAAGTGTTTCTCTACGAGGATGGAGGGGATTTTCCCGGTTTCCTCTAATATTTGGAACTACTACTGCGAGCGTTGTAGGCCTGGCTTATCTCTTGACAAAGGTCAACCCCATGATTGTTCACAGCAGCGAATACGCAGTGTGGACCATGATGATGTCCGCGTGGTTCTTCATCGCCTGGTTCTTATCTCGGGTCGCCAACTTTACACGTCCCTCGGCCCTGCATCGTATCTACGTCTTGACGTGGATGTTCATCCTAGCTTGGGTGCTTCTAGTTATCTCTACCGTATATGAGAATCGCGACGACATAGCTAGCGGCTATTTTGTGATCTTTTATGCATTTGGGACCTTTATAGCAACATGGATTTCATACCTAGAGCTTTTCCTATTGCCGAAGAAAGGTGAATTTGCCAATAAATTCGGCGGTCCGTCGTCTTCAAGACGGACGAGCCTAGGGGGTAGTCGATTGTTGACCCCCAGTGGCGAATTTCCAGGTCAACACGCAGAGGACGAAGAGCCCACGGAATCAACATCGCTATTGCGTGGGCAACGCACCAGCTTTGCGAATTACACTAGGTCAACGGAGGACGAAGGCGGTGATGCAGATCTATTATCTACAGCTGTCGGTACTGAGGTGTCCGAGGCACGCGATACCAATGTTTACGGGTACGAACAGCCATGGAGTGCAAACATGCCGAAGTGGACATGGATTCTACAGCTTTTATTCATCGCGCCTGTCGTCATCGTACTCGTCGGGCATCTCGGCCTGTTGATAACGGCCGGCATTCACCAGACCATGCAGGATGGTAGTTCGACTCTCCTGCCATATCTCACGATCGCGGGGCTTACCACTTTGCTTTTTGTGCCTACCTTACCTTTTATCCATCGATATACCTACCACATACCTACATTCCTCTTCCTAGTGTTTGTCGCCACTGTCATCTACAATCTGATCGCGTTTCCTTTCTCTGGCAGCAATCGATTGAAGCTATTCTTCCTTCAGGAGGTAGATCTAGACACTGGCGTGAACCGTGTTTCCTTGACTGGTGTTTCACCGTTTGTCGACGATGCTGCGACATACCTACCCAGTACATATGGCCAGGACATAACGTGTGTCCCCAAGGCAGATCGAACTCAATGCTCGTGGAACAGTGATCTCCTGCCTCACGTCATCTCCCACCCTACCCCCGGGAAAGATGAAACTTCCTTGAAGGAGTGGATCCAATACGAAACTTCACGGCTCGAACCGGGGCGTCAGAATAATAACCGTGCCCAAATCAAACTCCGAGGCAAGAATACTCGGGGCTGTCTCGTGCATTTTGACCAACCAGTCGTTGACTTCAGCGTCGTTGGTTCTGCCACAGATAGTCGATTTCCTAGTAGTCCGTCATCCGAGGACGGTACAGAATCTGGGGTGCAGGAGATTCGCCTGTGGAGTCGCACTTGGGACAATCAGTGGGTTGTCAATGTCGAATGGGCTCCCGAGATCACCCTCCACGAGCACGACAGCAAGAAAGATACTTTGACTGGAAACGTGACGTGTCTCTGGAGCGATGCAAATACGCAGGGGGCTATTCCAGCTCTCGATGAAGCGCTACAATATAGTCCAGACTGGGTTGCTATCTCGAAGGCCGACGCAGGTTTAGTGCGAGGCAGTCGGGCCTTCGAAGTGTGATTATGATTGCATTACATGAGCCGCTTGGCCCAATATTGTGTACTATAAGAATTTATCTTGTAGGTGGTACTTGTCTCGTCATTGATTTACATGCATGAATGATTTAGTTTTGAGATGTTGCATGAACAGGCTTGATTGAGCCCAATTGAGTCTCTGTTCCACGGTGTCAACCTGAACAGATGACCAAAGACCATAGTAGTACAGTAGTATCTGCAGCCACCAAGTAATGAACTATTCAGGTAGTAATAATGAACCTTGTAATGGACTAAAGAAGGTCTAAATGAATGGTTCGTTGGGTGGAAGTGCGGGCAGAAGCACGCAATCAGTCTCGGGGATTGCTCTGATCAATCGCTGGCCTATTAAATTAACCCTACAAGCCTTAAACCTCTAGTCCGATAAGCAAAAAGCATCCCCGGGCTATCATGACCGTGAACTATCCATATATCAGTGACCCATGTACCTACGTAGTCGTTCAGTCGATCGACTTGCTGCTGATCGGAGAGGAAAGAAGGTTCAGCCTGGCTTAGTCCTCTACTTCTGTCTGCGTATATATCTATTGAAATTTCCGAATTCTCTACCGGACATTTTAGCAATATCACTTCCAAGGTTCTACACTGGGCATCAGTATCTGGAGAATGTCACAAGCAGAGCTTACCTAGGTACCTAGATAACTTGAGTGATTCAATTTCGAGAAGCAGAAAATATGTCAACAGCAGCAGAGTTTGAGGCGGCAAATGCCAAATACGTCTCTACTTTCGACAAGGGGCATTTACCAATCCCACCAGCTCGGTATGTCGAGTCCAACGTTCATGGATTACATCGTCGAATCCTTTCCCCAAAGACCGCGGGACTGACTAACTCGTCATGCAATCGAAAACTATAGCAAAGTAACAGTAATCACTTGCATGGACGCTCGTATCGGTAAATCTGGATCCATTCCCTTTGCCAAGTTTATAAAGGGTTTATGCTGATTCTTGACCAGATATCTTTCGAGCCTTGGGGCTACAAGAGGGTGATGCCCATGTCATCCGCAATGCAGGCGGACGCGTTAGCGATGCTATCCGTAGCGTGATTATCTCGCAGCAATTATTGGGAACTCGAGGAATAGTAGTAGTTCACCACGTACGACTCGTCCTTCTTCCTCTTCTTCGTGGCACGGTGGCTGACGTTCGATACAATTAGACCGATTGCGGAATGCTCACGTTCACCGACGACCAGATCCGTGACAAGATCAAAGCTGAATTGAAACAGAATGTCGATCATGTCGCTTTTTTGCCTTCTAAGAATCTGGAAGGAAGTGTTGTCGACGATGTGCAGGCTTTGAGAAATAGTCCCCTGGTGCTTGATGTGCCGGTTACAGGGTATATCTATGAGGTGGAGACTGGAAAGATTGTCAAGTTCAATGTCTGAATTGGTCGGCTTTTTTGATCCATGTCTTCGGAGTAAGATCACTCAGGCATGGCCCCGAACCTTCCAAGGTTTCAATATGGAAGCCGTAGGTGCAAAGGGGCTAGATTACTTTTTTTGATATATCACGAATTATGCTCTTTTTATGGACAATCACTTTTTGTTTTCTAGTTTTGATTTTATACGAACTTATTATTCCAATCAAAGCGCTACATGCATGTTGAGTATTTATTTTCCATGTGTAACATAAATCCAGGTTGTAGCATCACTTTTGAATGATCAGGATACGTCTGTCTACCGTAAAGATGTATTCCGGGTGACAGCCAGGAAGGTCAACGACCACAATTGTCGAATATCCGACTCTAATCGTCATCAACACAATCAGCATTGCTCAGGAGAGAGAGAAAAAGTCAAGACGAGAAAAAAAAACTTACCAGTTTGACTTGAACTTCCAGGTGGAGGAGGCATAATACCCAGTGGCGCCGGGACGAATGTGTCGTTGTTAGTGTTATATATCCACGACCATACTTCTTGAGATAACTGAGCCTGGTTGGCTTCAATAGAATCCCAAAGCACATTATATGCATTCTTCACGTTGTCGTAGACTGTCGCATCTTTGCAGAAGTGAGGTAGTTTATGACGTTCGTCGTGATGTTCACCCTTGCTGGCAGGTCGCGTTGCGTCGCATCGACCCAGTTGTTGTTCTAATCCTTTAGCCATCATGGCCAAGGGCCAGCCCCAAATCACCGTTCCGTGATACGCGCCATTTGTCCAGTTACTGGCGTAGACGGGATTTTCGCCGTATGCAGGATTGGAAATAAGCATTCCAGCGTTTGTCATCAGACCAGCGGGAAATGTGCGACGGATATTGTTTGCAGTCTGATTGACAAAGGCTGTGAGTTGATCCTGATTTCCGGTCGTATTGAGCAGGAAGTGGCGGAAGCAGTCATCGGTATTCATAACAGTGACTTGAGTCTGGTTGTCGTTACCATCCAGTGCGAGCGCGTGGTAAGTAACGTCTCCGTCAATGCTATCGGTTTGATTGGGCCCGGCGAATCCAATTGTTTTCGTATACGAGGCCAGTAGATCCTTGGCCTTCGATTGCGGAACCGTGACCTTGAAGAATTGCAAAGTTTCGTCTTCCCACACTTGAGCGTATTCATCTGCAAGCTTGCCCCATTGTGTTTGATTCACGAAGATGCTGTTGCGGGCAAGGGATGCAATTGCTCGCAGAGCTGCGGGCATCAAAGCCGTATTGACGTCGTAGGGGATTCGACCGCCGCCGATACCTAGTCTGTATATTAGCCAAGCCATGACTAGACATACAACAGCATCAAAGTACCATATGTGCTATCCCGCCATTCTCCTACGATTTGACCATCCTTGAGGTGGACTAGATTATCCTTTGTCTGGTTCTTATGACCGGCAAAAGGCGCAGCTAGTCTCATTATTCGTTCCGCATTGATGACTGCCATCTCCCCATAAGTCAGGTCGTTGTTGCTAGAGTTGAAACCTCCGGCAGAAATGCTATCTAGATGTCAATCACAGCTAAGTAACATATTAGGGTCATGAGCAATACATACTTGAGGAATGACCCAACTCGAGATTGACCAATAGGGTTTTCGACAAAGTACTTGTTCATCAAGACAGGCAGATAGAAATCAGAATCAACCTGCCATGTAGTTTTTCAATTAGCCATCCGTCATACTGCGTTGATTATAGTGATGCCGACTTACCATTTTATAGTCGCATTGCGCTGCGGTACTATATAAGCCATAATTTTGCTCATTTAACCATGTAGCGTAGTCACTATCCATCATTAGTCCGGTGCCATACGATGTACGCAATATAATGCAGCTCACCCAATTGTCTCCTCGTGACAAACGCTGCCATCCGTGCGATTGATACGTTCCAAAACTGCTGCAATTACAGCTTCCATGGCCCCGTTCTCGCCTTTGCTGAGAACCGGCTCTAGCAAAAGAGCCGAAATCATAGAGTCGCGGCCAAAATAAGTCAAGAACCGCCATGCGCCAGCCAAAAGCTTGCTTGAATACGACAAGAACGACAAAGCCAATGTTCGTTCTGCGTCTTGCTGTATCAAGCTAGCGGAACTGTTATCCAATACTTGCGCTGGAGACAATTGCTTCAATTGCGGATAGTTGAATTCGGCGGTGAAGACGTAGTCTCCAGCGGTGAAAACCAGCGTATTGTTTTTACCCACAGTGACAGATCCAGCAGACGAGGCAGGCACGAAGCTGAGATGCGTGGACGTCATATTATCGAGCCAAAGACGCTCGAGTAAGGCGCCGCCGTTTGAGAGACTCGAGGCATTGATAGCATTCTGGATTTGAGGCTGTAAAAGACTGGGTCCTTCAACAAAGTCCCGGATGGTTCTGATACTTCCAAGGATTGGAACAGTCAAAACAGCAGAATCGTTGAAGCGGATCGTTCCGGTGACACCATAAAAAGGCACTGTATCGTTCCCTACGGGGTTATCGTTGTTCTGGTATGTGGCTGCCAACGGTGTACCAACTGTTGAGTTGACAACTTCCAGGCTTAAACTGCCGTTGACACCATTTTCAGGAGCGAAAAAAGTGCACACACCGCTGTTCCCTGCGGGCCAAGCCACGACGAGGCGTGGGGAGATCAGTGACAGGTTGCTATCGGGCTGGGGTGTGGTTACGACAACTTGAGCTGCAGTATTGCAGTCTGAATAGAAGAAGTTATCGTAAGGTGCGTCAGGCAGATGAAGAGTTGCAGGGGCAGAAGAGCAAGATGGCGCATCAGTAGCTGCTGCTGCTGCTGCGGCTGCACTTAAAGGCAGAAGATACCACCACATGATGCGAATTGATGCTGCCTTTGAGTCTGGGGAATATGTATTAGGGTGTGACAACAAAAGTGCCGGACCTGTGAGGGAGGCGATCTCGCCTCTTATAGGAAATCCGGAAATTTCAATTTCACGATGACCGTCCTGTCATCGGTATGCTCGATGCCGATCCATGAAACAAAGACTTTTGACATCATGTATATTTTCCAATTGTAAGTCGAGTCTGGCGAATCAGTCGTCATCTCGGACAACCGCCGAAGCGTCAACAGACGCCTAGCTCAGATAATTTATTCAGTTGAGATCCCGAAATGCCGAGCTCAACCCAAGCCCCCATTGTGCATTCCGGCATTCCAGCATTCCAGACGTTACAATGGCAGTTTGCGTTGATTTGTTCTAGTTGAAAAACTGGTGGCACACTGTCGATCGCTCGCTAGCTAATACTTAGTTAGAAATAATCAGTGGTCTGGGGAAATAACGTGGTAGGATCACGGTCCAAGTGGCGTGGGGAGAGATCGACAAGCTTGGCCAGAAAAAGCAGGTCAAGCTGTGCAAGGGCCCTCTTCTATACGTAATCGGCGCGGGCGTATTTACCTAATAAATTTCCGATAGTTAATGTCCAAGCACAGAACCAAATACAATTGGCTTCATTGTCGAACCCTGCCAGTTCCGCGTTCCTGCATAGAGATTATATAGCAGGGCCTAGAACGGAAGACCTCGTCGGCAACATTCCGAGGACGATGAATAATCAAGATTGATGAAGCCCAATCCTTTCAAATCTGTCCTGAAACAAGGCGAATATCCAATCTAGGCATTTTATTCACGATGCCTCAAACCCGGTTTGTAAGCATGCTGCTTTGTGCAAAGACTTCAAATGAGCGACCTTGGCTCTTAAGCAGTGCGCTCCAAGAACGGGATGCTTTACTTCACCAAAGAATGCGCGTCTAATGATGTCTTCTGGATCATAATAAAAGAAACCGTCTCACTATGAACGCAATGGGTCAGTTTCACGCCACAATTTCAAACTCAAAAAGCACGAACCTCTTGGTTATGATGCCTTCAAGAAGACTCCGAGGTTTCTCCATTGGGAAGCTTGAATGCATCTTCAACTTTATATCCACGGGCGAGCTCATTGCCAAGATGTCTATTGGTCAATTGGCGCCTCGCACGGAGTAAATCCATTTTTCCGATAAAAGTGATGTAGAAGCCTGACAGCACTGTGTAATCAGAATCAGGAAGCTGGAAAGCCAAGGTCGTACCTGGGTACCAGCTGTTGTTAGATTCTGCTCCGGGTTATCAAACATTTGTGCATTTTTATGACTTCGGGCTTGACCAGCTATAGTCGAATGGTCCGGGTTTCCGAAATGACTTATATTCGTGTTGAGCTGTCGTGAAATGAGGACCTTTCCATGCGAGTTAGCCTGTATCCACAACATGACGTTCCTTGTTGCAAGTAATCTCATTCTTAGTTGAGTGTGGTCATACTGATATTTCATCGAAAGAATGGCCAAGATAGCGTGACGTGACGCCAATTGTTTGTAAACTTGGAACCTTTCCAAGGTTGCTACCTAGGTATGAACAAGGAATACCAGGAAACAATGCATCGACAAATATATTTATAGAAGAGCTCATTACGACAGCTTAGTCAAACCGGAGACGAAATTGAATATCATCAATATTATTGATATTAGACATCTATGGTCATGCGGATGAGTCCTTTGGGTGCGCATGGTCGTGCTCAGCAACCCTTCCACCATTTGTCTTTGTCTCGTCACTCCAAGTCTCTGAACCGGCATTTGTAGATTGTGATGCAGAAACACTGATTTCTGCCATTTCCTCGTCAGGGAAAGGGGATGAATGCTCAAACATCGCGACTGAGAGATCATCCATCTCGTCCAAAGGTCGATTATGAGACCCACTTTGTACACGAGTAGTATGCGTCAAGTCAGAAGTGACGCGGCTGGTATCGACAAAATTTGGCATTTCATTTTCTTTCATCTTGTTGAATCCATTGGATCCATTTATAGCGGTGCGACGAATTTCGGATACAGACTTCCAGCTCCGTGAACGCACTGTGCGAATCAGCTGCCCCAGGACCGCAAACTCCAACTTCAATTTGATGCTGTAGATTGCTCCTTTAAGTGTGGTCTCAATGACATAGATGTTCTTATACTCGACCACCAGGAGAACAATGTCCATCAAAATAATCATCAAGTTGATGGCAATGAGCTGGTACATGATCTTGCGTCGACTCCTCTCTGGGTTCACTTTCAACCAGAGAATGGTCTCGTAGATGTAGATTCCAGACAAAACAAACTCCTGCAGACAGAACCCCGTCATCTGGATCTTCTCCATGACATTATAGCCGGCCACAAAGTGAGAATTGGAGCTCGCAAAATTAGACCCACAAGTCAGAACAGTTGTTGGAATGTGTAGGATAATTGCATCGGTGATAATCATCCACAGCACAGGTCGAAGGAGCTTGGGATCCCTATTTAAGAGGTGAAGTCTCGAATACAGCACCACTGATTGACCAGTAACCATGGCATACCAGCCGAACGTCAAAAACGTTACTGATAGCCATGTGGCGGAGGTGAGATCGAAGAATTTCAATAGAAACCCGAGCGAATACGGTAAGACACCCAGAGCAGAGGATATCAACAAACTCCAAAAGTACAAGCCGCGATACTGTTTGAAAGTCATGAAGCATAATGTGATGAGCTCGATAGCGTTGTACCAAGCGATTCCCACGAAAGTACCCATGGCGATCTGGAGGCCCAGATTGTGCCCAGTGTAGTCTCCTGTGACCCCATTGTTAAGCGCATTGTCGGTAGATGTCGCCATGTCTATCTAATGCATCCTTGTAAAATAAACAGAAGCTTGGTGTTCGAATATGCACAATGATGGTGAAAAAGTTGTGGACCTGACTGTCAAATGAAGGGGGGCAGACTCCCAGCGCTTGTTGATATAAGTTTCCCACAGGACAAGCTTGATACATAGCGGTCCAAGGTTACTTTGACATGCTCGTCACCAACAAAGAGTCGAACCGAAAACAGAAATGAGAAAAGTCACCGGGACAGAGGATTTCAGAAAATTCTTTCATTTATCTACCGAAGAGCCAGCAAAAGGCGACGAGATTTGGCCCCAAGGTAATGAATGATCTTCATGTCCACGAGTCGTGAAATAGGCGCGGGCAATAAATTGCCAGTCGCTGAGCCCGCATGTCACTGGGAGAGATAGAAGCCCCCCCAATAAATTCATTTGTCAATTTCCCACTGTGCACGCCTCACTGGCTGGAAGGGCGCAATAATGTGTGGTCATCGCCAGAAATGCAACTCCACGTCCCCAGAGAAAGACCTGTGTAGCGCGACTTTGCTTGATTCGGCCCCCAGCTCCAGGCACGAACCATGACGAAAGCTCGTCCATTTCCCCAGCAGGACTGTTTCGACCCCATGGAGAAAAGGCATGGGAAGATAATGCCCCCACTGGTAGTTGTTTTATCAATCGCCCAATCCTAATCTCTCGTAGAATTTCCGCAACGTTGGTTCTCTGCTGTTGGCCAACACTTCCCGTCCCAGTGTAACGGACTAGAGTGACAGCTGACATCATGTTGGTGAGACCGAGCGGCTTGTATAGTACCATCGACCTAGTTAAGTGGCTTTGTGGTCAGATAAAGAGAGTAATCAAAGTAGAAGGAGAAAAGATGTTGGATATTTTCAGTCAGGGTAAATTGGACAGGGGGTCATGTGAGTGATGACAATAACAGCAACAGCCAACATGGACCGACCTTCTTCCACTTCTTCCACTCTACAAAAACCACTTACGTACGAGGCATCAAATCTAATAAGCCGATCTAATTATATTTCTGAACATACAGAGAGTCTTGCATACACATGTGGCAGCAATCATGATGATTAGCGAGTCGCTCAATGCAAACTTGATATAATCGCCACTAAATTTGAGATGTTCAAATATGTAAAATAGCACTGTGGTATATTTCTGTCTCCAGACGCCTGAAAATGATAAGCACGCTATTATTTTTCGTTTATCGTCATGAACATCGACCGTGATGTAGTCCAAAGCATCTTCTCAAAAGTGTTCTCCCTCTCGGAGAGAGAGAGGGGAAAAAAGAATCCGATGGGATTCAAGTGACTGTTTTTCCCGTCTTCAAGTCCCTCGCGTTGAACTATCCATATTGGCCATGACTCGATCAATCTCTCGCCGACACTCGGGCATAGCACTCCTCATCTCTGTAGCCAACACATCCTGAAAACTAGCAAAGGCCTCTTTCTTGCCTTTGAGATCTTGATTTCCACGCTGCACCAGCTCCACGAATTCGCGGGTATAAATGTCCGGGTTTCGCGCGGCATCCACGTAGTCTATGATTTCGGGAGGTAATTGAATACTTGCGACGGGGGGATCGTCTCGATTTTCCGGACTATTCACGCCAAAGTTTTCCGGATCGAAAGCCGGGTCCGGCTTCGTATCGTTCGATAAAGTGTTCAATGCCAGAGTCAAGGTTTTTCTAAAGATCGATAATCAAAGCTAGAGTCAGCAGGCGACTCTAGACACCCTTTCCCCCCCCCCCCCCCCCCCCCCCCCCCCCCCCCCCCCCCCCCCCCCCCCCCCCCCCCCCCCCCCCCCCCCCCCCCCCC